>CAJUYI010000041.1:311273-344058 GCA_910591695.1 Galerucella pusilla
ATTAAATCTACCAGGCAGTATGAAATGAAATACGTTACGTGATACATCCGGTAAGTCTCTCACAGTACTCATTTCAACATTCAGCACTCGGCTCCTTCGTCGCCTCGTCTTCGCTTTTTATACTGTAATATTTGACTTACCGAACTTATTACGTAAATTACTATTGAAATGTGAAGCTTCACTTGTAGGCATATAAAACTTTTTTCACATTTCTCAAGATAATTGAGATATTAAACTCCGAAGTAAATGTTGATCACCCTGTATTTTACTCGAAAAGGAAGGCTTGATTATTTTGTATTTCGTTCTAATTACGATTCCTTGGCTTGCGCCTCAGTAAACTTCTTAGCTCGATATACCTATAAGCGCATTCTACTATTATAACATACTATTATTCGGAATTTAAGTCTTGTAGATGTAGAAAAAGGTTAAGGCTATCATGTTATTGAAATTATTTATAAATTGGAAGATTATGATATTATTGAATACTATAATGAGATAAATTTTCCAAGACGTTAAGCAACTGCATAGTGTTTTTTAAATATAATTTTTTAAGCATACATTTGAAGAAATTAGCAATAGTATGTTAACTGTATTTGAATATTCTATCGATAAATTAATTCGACTGTATTCAGTAGGCGATTTAAATTTGTGAGTAGGTGTAAATTAAATTTATTTTTGACTTTTACTCATATCGGTTTTGGTATGTGGGACAAAAAATATTCGAAACACAATAGATGGTAATTAAAACCAATTAAATTTTCGAGTATTTGCATAATTTGTTGTGTATAAATGTATAAATAGCTCTTGTCAATTTTCAATCCTTTTATTTATTAATGATAAATAGAAAGCCATCAAAATATTATTATATTTAAATTGTATATTCTGTAAATATATGTTTTTTATACACCATGCGAATTGGGAAAAATCTTTTAAATAAAAATTAATTTTATCAACAGTAGATTTTCTGATTTAGTACATTCAGCATTTTCTTTTAAATAACAAAAATATATTCTCTTATTCAAAAATTAGCCAATAATACTATAAAATATGTACATACTTAAAAAGGATGAAAAAATTAGAAATTGTTTTACCTAAATAAAATTTTCAGCTCTCCATAACCATGTGAAAATAAAAACAATCATTTTAATTGAAAATATCAATTATTTTCTCATCTTAAAATTAATAAAATATACTATGAATTCCACATACCTACTCTTAAAAAAGTGAAAAAAGTTTAAAATAAAATAATCTTTTGGTCCCTACAACCGTGGGATCAATCAATTAATCTATAAATGCCGTTTGTTAGTAATACTTTAATGTACTTTGCTTAAAAAATTCTCTACATAATGTGATAATTATCATTGTTGTTATTATTAAATGGCCTAAAATAGAAGATAGTTAATTTTAACAGATTTCACATTTGGCCTTTGGACATTACTTGGTCAGCTGTTAATTACCACTCACTATTTCAGTAATTATCATTAATTATTATTTCGGTACTCATCAGTAAACAAATTTGTATTGTAGGCCAGGCGACCGGTACACCGCATAAAAAACAAATTTATTTTCTAGCTTTGTACAAAAGTGTTATTGGTGAAGAGAAGTTCTCATAACTTAGCTTACAATAATATCAAAAGGCTAACCAATTTTCACCAACCAAAAGATATTTTTGAATATTAGCTTGAGTACCTACGTAGAAAGTTTTTGGAGAAAATTATTCTTAAAATATTGTACCTACTTAATTTCAAAACTGTATGTACTTTTGAAATTTTGCTTGAAAAGTGGATACATGAACACCTTATAACCCTTAATATACGTAAAATCAATCTAATCTTCTGTAATTTGTGAAACATTTTGATATTTATTAAAAATTAATGTCCCCGATCCGTAAAATCTGTGCTTGACTAACCGTATTTACATCTGGCTACATCGCCTGGAAATAAAAGAGATAGAGGCTCACACTTTACTATTTCACTCAAAAGAACATTTTCATCTCGGAAATTCTGATTTACACATTCTATGCATCTTTAAATTGGGCGTATCCCAAACTCGAGCCACATGTAATGAACAATAAGATAGGTACAAAGTACGCAAATTTCTCTCATCACATTTTGAAAGTAAATGAATTTTTCCAATTCTTCAATCAAGCAAGCTTTCAATTGTACCAAAAAATGTGAACTTACAAACTTCAAAAAAAACTCTAGCTATTATATTTCCCACGAAGACTGGTCTATAGGGTCTGTAATAATTGTATTCGATCTTTCTCTCCGTCTCTCTCTTTCTTGATTATTTTAATTGTTGCTTGTAAGATATAGCCTTGCATTGTGATAATTATCGTAATTGATTTATTGCCAATTTGTAACAATTTATTAAGGCTACATACATTTACGATTCGTCCATTTGGTACAAATAAATCTGTTTAATATCGTCGATGTGTATAATGTGGAATGTTTACAGACCGGTATTTCTTATTTCTGCAGGTTGTCAGCGCTGCCGCTAATCAAAAACGTGCAAGAACAAGAATAACAGACGATCAACTGAAAATTTTACGCGCCCACTTCGACATTAACAATTCTCCGTCTGAAGATCAAATACACGAGATGGCATCACAAAGCGGTTTGCCACCGAAAGTTATTAAGCATTGGTTCAGAAATACGCTATTTAAAGAACGACAACGCAATAAAGACAGTCCTTATAACTTTAATAATCCCCCATCGACTACCCTTAATTTAGAGGAGTATGAAAAAACGGGGGAAGCAAAAGTTATGCCATTGAATAGTTCTGGTAGCAGCGTGGAAGAAAACAAATTCAAAGAATCTCCCAAGCTTATCCAACAAGAGATAAAAAACGAGTTAAAAGAAGAACCCGTAGATGACTTTCCAAAAATAATTGATGAAAAACCGGAACCGGTTGAAGAAAAACCCAATATATTCAATTTACCGATTAGCTTACAACAAGCGCAAAGTCCAGCTACTTCAGTCGCCAGCTCAGACAACCAAAGCGTTTCACAACCTAGTACACCCAACAATCTAACCTTAACATCAATTATCGCGTCTCAATTAGGAGACACTTTAACTACAAGTACTCCTACCATGAATTTGTCAAATATATCCTCTCACCATGGTTTGACCAGTCCTATGCTGCCACCACCTAAGCTCAATCAACAAAATTTTCCCAATCCTAATAACCTCCAAGGAATATTACCTTTAACTCCCAACAGATGCTTAAGTCCTAGCAGAGATTACAGCAATCCTGGAAGTCAAGGATCTGGTGGATCAACCGGCAAAAGAGCAAACCGTACAAGATTTACAGATTATCAAATAAAAGTCTTGCAAGAATTTTTCGAAAATAATGCTTATCCAAAAGATGACGATCTCGAATACCTCTCGAAACTACTGAATCTTAGTCCACGTGTAATTGTTGTGTGGTTTCAGAATGCAAGGCAAAAAGCTCGTAAAGTGTATGAAAACCAACCCGCAGCCGAACCAGCTCCCGGGATAGACGAATCCGGAGCTAACAGATTTCAAAGGACACCTGGATTGAACTATCAATGTAAAAAATGCTTATTAGTGTTCCAAAGGTACTATGAACTAATTCGTCACCAAAAAACACACTGTTTTAAAGAAGAAGATGCAAAACGTTCAGCACAGGCACAAGCTGCAGCCGCACAAATTGCAGCAGTCTTGAGTTCAGAAGATTCAAATTCCAGTACAACAGTTGAACAATCTCAACAGCATCAATTACCTTCACAAACAAATCTACCTTCTCTACCTCAATCTAATCTCACGCAAAGTCCGAATCATCCAACAGCACCGACCACTCCAACGCCTAGTCAAGGCAATTACCCTCCTACTTCTCCATCGCCCTCTGAATCAAAAGAAACAACATTTCAATGCGATAAATGCAATTTAGTCTTTCCCCGATTTGAATTGTGGAGGGAGCACCAACTTGTTCATTTAATGAACCCCAATCTTTTTCCTACTTACCCGCCTGATTCCCCTTTTGGGATTCTCCAGCAACATGCCCAACTTCAACAGTTAAACGCCAATTTGGGAGACCTCAACAAACAACAAAACAACGTCGGTCCCCAACAAAATCTCCAACATCCCCTTATTAACATGTTAAACAATGTTGCTGGACAAAAACGAAAAATTGAAGAATTCGATGCTGAAAGTGATACGTCTGACCAACCCAAAGATAAAAGGCTACGAACCACCATCCTACCTGAACAACTGGATTACCTCTATCAAAAATATCAAGTAGAAAGCAATCCATCCAGGAAGATGCTGGAAAACATTGCCAGAGAAGTGGGCCTAAAAAAACGCGTAGTACAAGTTTGGTTTCAAAACACGAGAGCGAGAGAAAGAAAAGGGCAATTTCGAGCCCATGCTCAAGTTATAAATAAACGGTGTCCTTTTTGCCCGGCTCTATTCAAAGTTAAATCAGCTCTAGAGTCACATTTAACTACCAAACATGCAGACCACTGTGCACGAGGAGAAATTAACATCGATGCGTTGCCAGACGAAGAAGCCAGTCTTGAATCAGCTCCCAGTTTGAATTCCGGTGCAGGGGATAACAAAAATCAAAATCAAAACTCCAACATGGTCCCACCCCTTTTTCCTTCCTTACATCCCGATATGGAAAACTCTATCAAAAAGTACTATGAAGAAAGCATGAAACGATATATAAGCGAGTTACAAGCCCACGCTGCCTCATCAAATGGTGATAAAAGCGAAATTAAATCAGAAAAACCTGAAGGTGAAATACCTCTAGATCTTTCGAAACCAGTTGATTTATCTCGACCAATGAAAGTATCTATGGACCACGAACGAAATGTTTGCGATCCTGGTCCATTGACTGATCTCAGTGAACGGTCCCTATGCGACGAACGAAGCGATTCTATGTCTGAAACTACTGAATATTATGATGATGAAAGCAACCCCACGTCACCAGCTAGTAGCACTCAGAGCAACACTCACAAACATCTCAACAGTAGCGGTTCCCAGGGTGGCAATAAACGATATAGAACCCAAATGTCCTCAGTGCAAGTGAAAGTGATGAAAATCCTTTTCAACGACTACAAAACTCCGACAATGGCAGAATGTGAAAATCTTGGCAGAGAAATCGGTCTACCGAAACGCGTTATTCAAGTTTGGTTTCAAAATGCTCGAGCCAAAGAAAAGAAAGGCAAGTTGGCCTTACAAAAAGCTTTAGGCCAACCGGAAGGTGAAAACAATACGATTCCCGATGACTGCAAATACTGCAATTTCAAATACTCCCACAAATATTCAATACAAGATCACATTTTCACAAAATCTCACATAAACAATGTAAAAATGCATCTAGAAAATCAAAATAAAGACGTTGGTCCTGAGAGTGAATTCACAGTGCCATCGCTACCCGGTGCTTCAGGAGCCGTTTCCGCCGACTCCACAACGAATCCTCAACAGAATCTCAATAACAACAGTCACTATCAGTTGCTTCAAATGGCGGGTGTTCAAATGGGAAACGTAGCCAAGAATGAACAGGAAGAAGGTCCAGACAATATATTCCAGCAATTCTACCAACTTGGAAATAATGCAAATTATGGTGTTCAGAATCAGTATGTTCATCATGCGATGTTTGGTGCAAATGGTGAGTACAGTTAGTTTATTTCAAGAGTTTCTTGGTGCAATTTTTTTGTTATTTTTTATCATAACTTGTGAATCTTAAATGTCATATTGTTTAACTCTGTTTGCTGCTAATGGATAATTCACATTGAAATTACAAAAATTGTTTATCCAAATGACAACAGTCCAAGATAGAAAATATTTTAAAAAAATTGTACTGCTTTTATTTGTTGCTGCTAAACGCTTTATTCGTATAAGATTTGTTAATTCATGCATGTTTAAATTTATTTGGTGTCTCTTTTTAAACGGGACACGCTGACAGAGAAAAAAAATTCTGTTAACTTATTGTACAACCGGAAACCGCCATCTTTGCTGTTTTATAGATTAGTCAACTAATATTGAAATACGCGTTGTATTATTCAACATGTTCACAATTTCAAATGACATCTATATTTTTCTTGTGTATTGGATAATTAAGAAAAACAATTGCGTTGATATCACATGAAAATAGCCTACTTAAGCTAATAGCATGTTATTTATATCGTAAAATACCAATTTCCTGCTAGACTACACGAATTGTTATCCCCTGGAAATGAGAAATATGAATTAATTTTTCATTCCCCTTTTGTATTTCTCATATGAATTCGTAACGCGGAGGAGTTGCGCCACCCAGGGCCATCTTTTTCGTCAGGAGAATCATGAACGTAGAAAGATGGGTTATCGAAAATCTATTGAAAAAGTGAATATTATTGGTTAGGCTAATGGAACCACAAGGATCCGCAGTCAATATCACAACCTCACACACACACAAAGTGAATTTTGGAATATTGAAAACTTATTATTTTAAATAAATTTAATGCTATTCCATTGTGAAATACAGATAGGTTAAAAATTAATTTATATTTTCATATATTTCTACTTTTATGTTGTATCAATTATCAATTCACTTGAAATAACAATAACAAGTTTAAAATTGCCAATTGCCGACGTTAAGTCATTTCTATCATATAAGATAGGACTGAGTGCAATATGTGTCCAAATGGAATTATAACTTGAAAAAGAAACTTTGTAGTAAATTGCCACCAAGAAACCTACAATATAATGCAGAGTCTACAAACCAAAAATACAAGTTGTTTATTAAGTAACGTTCAAAAAACCAGAGTTGTCTGGAAATTACTTCAAAAAACGGTATTAAAAAGATTAAACTTGCAAGAAATGATACATGTTATTTGGAAAGAAGTGATGCTAAAAAGAAAACACTTGTAAGTTACTTTCAAATTACATTTTTCGATACGCCTATGAATAAAATCCTAGATAAAGAGCCGTTAGCGAAATGTAAACCTTATCTTTCGAACGTAAATGGCTAAAATTTGAATGTTAAGTATACGATTCAAAGAATGACGTCTTCTTTATTAATAATTAATTATTTTTATCATCTACCCCGACTTTTCACCCTATCTATTTCGAAACTATTGAGAGATAGTAGGAAACCTTAGCTTTGAAGACGAACAAACATAAATAATTCAATATAATTTTATGAAAATGTCCTTCGGCTTTCGAAACATCCTTCGCGACTTTTATAATATAGTGTTATCAGTAATTAACCCAAAATTTGGTTGGATATTTAAATTTTCAACCAGTTTAACTGATGTTATTGATGATTGAACGTATGGTATATTATTAGTAATACTATTCACACCAACGCTTTTTTCAATAAACTCACGGTCGATATATAGAGTGTAATCGCCTAAGGAGCTGCTCGTTCGAAACAACTGAAAATTATTCTTACAGGAATATTAATTTTAAATTGCCGTATGTGTAATTTTTTTTTAATAAGAGTTACTCGAATTTAATAGGAATATGTGGAATAATATTTTCATAAATCTGTCAGACCACATTAAAGAATTTATTATTCAAAATTAAGCATTGAAATACGTTTAAAATGTCAGAAGAATTATTTTTACCTAAAAAAAGTTGATTTATTAATCATCTAACCTATAGAACTGTTTCACGAAATATGATTGTATCGCCAGGACCAATGGATTCAGAGGAAAATTTTACGTGTGTGGATTTTGAGTTGATATTTCCAAATAAGGGCGAATATTTCCATACCTACATCGCTTGGTTCAAATTTTTGGACAAAAAAAATGTTTGTGACACGGAAAATGCTGAAAATTCGTAATCAGGGATTTTTTAATGAGAAATCGACTGCCACAAACCGTTTTTTGATAAAATAATTCCACCGCCTTCAAATAAAATAAAATTTCCATAAATCCACTTTTAAAATAAAACACTCAACTCGACTAATTGGAAAGATAAAACATTCTAGTCTTCACCCATGTATTCAGGGGAAAATTTTACATATACCTACGAGGTAATTTTAAGTCGATATTTCCAAGCATTAAGATAGTTGGCAAAAAGCAATTTATATTGCTAGATATTTCCATTGAAGATATTGATATTTGAAGGAAAAATCATCAAAGTTTACGTTTATTTTAACGCTTTGGGAGAGCACTTAGAGTTAATATTAAGAGCTCAAATTTTCAAAGGGATTTATTGTTTAGAAAACAAGTTATTTGCGTTCAAACACAATTTGTATATTTACAGATGTCATAAAATTTCACCTTATTATCGACTCAAATGTAAATGTAACTGCTATTTTTCTTCTGAATAAGTAAAGAGTAAAAGTATAAAATCCATTTATCGATCGAATCCGTTTGTCGAAATCATATGCATTGTCTGAGAAAATTATTGTTTTCTTATAATTTTACAACTGTATTCAGCTTCAAGAAAAAATCAACAGATTTGATAGGAAAAAATACCGAAATTTTGTTTAAATTTAATATCAGATGAAGACTTTTCCAGTTTTCGAATCCTTTCGTGTTTACATCCACAATTTAGATTTTTTTACCCCAAGTCTAGTCCAATACTGACTAATAATAGAAATTCCGTCCCTAGTTGTTATCGCCTGGACTTCTTCCATTTGTCATTCTCGGTATATACGTCCTGACATAATTAGCGAGATTTTCACTGGATGTTTCTTTAATCTCGTGATATTTATAAGATTTTTCCCAAAAATAGACGGAAATACTTATCAATAAATATATCTTAGGATGTAAATATTGCCATTTTAATGATGAATTTTAATTCAATACATACTTAAATAATGTGATGAGTTTTCATTAATGAAAGAAAATTTCATCTGACATAAAAATAATTTATTGAATTCAATTGCATAATATCGCAACATTAGCGCAATGAATTTAAACGTTTCATGATCAGTAGTATCCCAATTTTATCTCACAGATGGCACCACTGAATAATATATTTGATCGATAACAAATCATATCTAGAACATTAATTTTTTAAAAAGCTCATACTCCAGTTGTTAGCCGCTCAAGAATAATAAATATTGGGGCTTCCGAAAGAAAGTCCAAAAGATCTAGGCTTAACTATCAGCTTCCCTCATTTCGCTAAACTCGCTCGTGCATCTAATAATCTTGGGCTGTTAAAGCTCATTTTCTGTCATTGTGACACAATATAATATTCTGACTATCTTCGGTCTGGATCATTTCTCCTTGCAAATATAGAAATGTATAGACGTTCAACTGTCGATTTTCATAAGAGTAGGAGGTACACTTTTTCCACAGAATATATTAATGAAAAAAATTTTGTTCAACTTACACACCGTATATATTGGTGAATTACACTGTCGAAAAAACCAAACATTGTCCTCATTCAGGGTCATTATTCTTCTATCGAATAGTTTAAACATCAAGGACATAGCTGTTATGATTGCGATGTGGTAGCAATTAAAAGATAGACATGTCAAATACTTTCAGAGAATTTCATAGCTTTTTGACCAAAAAATTTATAACTAAGGTTTATACCTAACAGGACTGGGCGGGTTGCTAGTTAAAAATATAACTATTGGAAAATTCCACATCAGTTTCGAGAAAAACAATAATATCTATATACTTAATTAATCCTGCCTAGATAAAACGCAATCAAAAACTAATTGTATGGAATGAAATAGTAAAATATAAATTTATTTCTTCATTATATAAAAACTCGTTTTGTTTGACGAACAAAACAACGAGATAAATTCAAATTGGCCGATCGGACTTATATCATATAATTTTAATTATGCATGAGTCAAATGGGCTTCAGACAACTGCCAACCATTGTAGTTTTATGTTAATTATTGAAATATAATTTATAGTCTTCTGCGAGTCGATCAGCATGATTGGTTCTGGGCTCGTATTTCCGATGGGCAATAAATTTAAATGAACAAAAGACCAAATCCATTGCTAATATTATGTGTGTGTGTCGTGTTGTTTGAAAAGTCGCATGTGCCATTTTTTACCCTGCGCGGTTTACAGCTTCGCTAAATACGTAGACGTAAAAAAGTCCTAAAAGGACACGGGTATCAGAAATATAATCGATACGTCGAGAATTATATTTTATAGATAATATTTACTGGTATTGGATATAGAGATGTAGGGTTGATAACAATTTAAATAGAATAATGCTTGGAACGAGTTGAACAAAAAAATGTTCTAATTTATGATAGTTCTTTTCTATCTACACATTTCCTGAGTACTCACCCTTGAAGTAACCCAAAATCGAAATAACAACGTTTATTTCATACATTTTTTCCAGAAAGAGACGTCCTGATAACTTCCAACATTAGGTTCCCTTGGTACAGATGTTCGTACTGTAAATGTGAATGGGTTTTCAGTCTGACATAATTTGCCGTTAATTTTATCGAGATGTTACAGAAGGATTTTTAATCTTCAAAAATGTTATAGTGGTTCGGTTAGCTTAGATTAATTGTTGCATTTATAATTATTGAACATTTATATTATCAAAAAATTTCCGCATCAACTACCTGATTTCAGTGTAGTGCGGACTTGTTTATGCAAAAAAGTCTGTAATTATACTGTTTATAAACGGTTAAAAATTTCAGGAATTTCCAATAAGCCATTCAATAATTATAAAAAAAAACACTTTTAATTCGCAATAGCTCTATAGCGTGAAGAAAAAATTCAGAGGCAAATGGTTCCTTCCAACCTCAAAATTGCAGTTGAGGATACTATCATAAGGTCTGATCCAACCACAATCAGAAACCTTCAGAGAAGAGTCGACCATTGCAATCAGTGATAGGAATTACGTGAAAGTAAACTCGTTGTTAGCTATAGCCAGTTATTCTCTGATCGTTTCTTAAAGTTTCTGATGGCATTTGTAACACACCTGTATAGTATCTCGGCTGCCGCTAGCTTGTAGTCTCTAAATGATTATCTCTTAACACATTTTCGAGTGGCATTCGCCTTTTAATATGTCATTGGATTTAACAAAATTTATTTTAAAATTCTGTTGCTGTTGTTTTCAATAAAACTAAATACCAGTACTTTAAAAAATAATATGCATATAGCTATTTTTAAAAATTGCTTCATGCATACAAAATACTTCAAATAAAACACTTCGCCCATTAATTTGACGTACGTGTTAAATAATAAGTGATGTAAATGGATTTTCCTTTGTGTAGGAAAATAAACATTTGAAACTGAATTCTACATCAAGACAATTGAAAAGTATAGTGTACATATATACAGTGAGGAAATAAAGTCCATCAGTCCATCCGTCCCCATGTAACTTTTAAACTGTTGGTTATATAGTGATGAAATTTAAAACGATAATATATGCATTTTTTAACACATCAATGACAACTCTGAATGTCAAAGTGACAGCTGGAATTTGGAATATTTTTTAAATAGAAAAGGGGGGTCGATAATACCCCATTTTGGAGGTCTTTTTATGTTCAATACATTTCCCAGATATGAAAACATGAGGTTCAATAGTTTCAAAATAAAAACCAGTCATAACTACCTATACAGTTACAGGACGGATTTTTATGTCCTCACCGTACTTAACCATCACATTTTTACGTATTGACCAAACTAAACATTATTCTGGTAGGACTGAATGAACATTTTCAAACCAGGAAACTCGAGCGATAATACAATAGACAGAAAGAAAGAAATATTGAAAAAAAGGTTTTAATAGCTTTTTTGTTTCCAGCTGTGTAATTTTTTGGCAGCAGTTCCTGAAATCCTTAAAAAGCGCTCGCCGTACCGCTGATGCTCATGTAATAAATTTCACTTAAATGTAATGAGAAAAAATCTCTCTCCGTATATACTCACAACGTATCGATATAGAAACAAAGTTGAAAAGAGTTAGTGATATGGAGAGAGACGTGTGTAGTCTGGGCGTGACTAAGGATTCATTCTTCTTTTGCAATAAGACAAACAAGACTACGTTTCTATAGCTACCGTATTACGCGTTTTCATTGGTGAATCCACTTACTTACGGTCGATTATAAACTTATATACATCACGGTTACCGACTTTTTATAGACTTGATTTCGTTTTATATGCCACAACATTTTGAGATGCACTTTCATTAGGGCTGACTTGCACGCTGATTATATTACCCTGTGCTTCTGCTGGTACTCGAGATGAACATAATATGGGCTTTTTGAGAATACGTATCCTCATTTCTGTGTACTAGCTTTCGACATCAAGAATTATATTCGTTTGAAACATCCGTCTACGGAAGATCGTAAGATTGTATCTTATTTTTAGAACCGCTCTAAAGAAACTGAATAGAAAATTAACATTTTTAATAAAAGAGAATACAAAAAAATTCCATAAAAAAATAAAAGATGTGTAGAAGAGCATTCGGGAATAAAGATGCTATGCTTATTCGGTGCTATTACTGTTTTCTATAAACATTTTCTTTACATTCAACTTGCAGTCCTCCGGTATCGGAATTATGTTTAAATATAGTTTGTTTAAAAATATTATATTTATCTTTGTCGCTTTTCTCGGTAGTAACACCAATTAGTTTGTAATGGGAGTAATTCATCAAAGTCTTTAAAAAAATCTTTTGCTCGAAATAGACCAAAGTCTATTCTTTCGAAATATCATTTGACGTTCTTTGGGCATTGTTCATTGTATACTTCTAATCTTTTTCTTTGGCCAGGTGTTACTTCACAGAAATTCACTGTTAACATACCCAGAAAAGTCCCTTTTCTACCTGAGATTACTTATCATTACCGATAATATAAACAGCTGCATTGTTTGACACGGTTTTACAAAACAGAAATATTTCAGTTTCGAAATTTCGTGTGTATTTACGAAATCCGTTTCAAGGTGACTGACTGTCTCTTTCCAAGAATTTGCCGGGTTTTTTTTTTCTCTTTCATTTAATTTTCATTAAAAGAATTGTCAGGTATTTGAAAGATTTTATGCCCGTACCGGCGAATTCTTCTATATGGATATTTATTCAAGTTATTTACATAAGAAATAATTTATTTTCGATTTCACGGCCAAAAATTCGAATGGTCTTCCGAAAGATATTTATCAGCACTTGTGACATATCCCAGTCATTTGTTTATCCTCAAACGACAAAGATTAATACAGACGATCGGACGAAAATATTACTTTTCTGTCTTCATTTTTGTCGACTCCCTAGCTGGACCTGTCATTGGTCTCTAACCAAAACTGTCTTACATCCATATTTTTTGAAACCGACTGGGGTTGCGGTTGTCAAATATCATAGGCTACTGTCAAAATATATACTCGTCCATCATTTTTGATACTACATTAGATTACTTCAAAACGTAAAACGTGAAAATTTGATATTAAATCTGAAATAAATACGTAAAAAGATGATACTGAGTTGGGCACTTCAAGTACTCTTTCTTCTTGGAATTCTGCAAAATCTCGGACATTTGCAGTCATTTTCGGAATTTTTGTAAATAAGTACTTTTATTTTACACATTTTTTTGAATTTTTTTTTTGGTACTATTAAATGGTGAAAGTTGAACAAACTAGATGTGATTAAACAATTTGCTTTCAATGTCCAATTTAATTTAATTGAAAATGTTTGTTCAAAATTGACTGAAAAGTACATGTTTTTATTTTGTTATATTTCCAAGTGATTCAAAAACATTTATTTTCCAAAATACAATATAAAAATGATCATTCATTTAAAATGTTTTTTTAATCACAAGGTACACATAAAAATTTAATTTATATACAGTGTGTCAATTTCAAAACTACCAATTAATCTCGTGAATGAAAGGAGATGTCAAGAAAATCAATACCGTGTCTAGGTAGAGAGATGGATCTAAAATGACATAAGGGATGATACATTACATCACATAATGGAAATTATTGTTTTAAAAACAATAGTATAGCCAATTGCAGTTCAAAGTTATATCGTGAAGATATCCCAACCCCGTGCAACTTGCTTTGTTCTTGGTGAACGGTCTACTCTTTGAAAAGTAATTTTCATATGTGCGAGGCGTTCTAATAGCGTATTTTATAGCACATAATTTTATATTCGATGTGATTCACCACAAGTTTTCTTTTATAAACTTAAAAATTGTGGCATTTTTCAATTTTACCCACTTAAGGTTAAGATTAACATTTGGTTGTTAAAGGATTATTGCATTCCAATACTCTATGTACTTTCGAAAGATGTATCTATCACAACTTGGGTTGTGGTAAATGTAGATGAGGCAAAGGTGGTTGATGGAAGTGCAGCATCTCTTATATAATTTTAGTTCACCTCTCTCTTTCCTAAAGACACTTTTGTTATGTTTTTGGCATATATTTTCGTTCACGAGATATTATAATCAATTTTAGGATTGACATACTGTATAATATATTTTTTTGATCTAAATTTTATGATTTTATTTTTTGTTTTGATTTTTATTTTGTTTTAATTTTATTTCAGGCTAAAACTTTTTTCTAAATTTTGTACATCAGGGGGAAGATGTCTGAAATGTCCAGAACAGAATCTGAAATGTGAAATGTAGGGAACAGAATCAGAGTAAAAGAAGAAAGAGACTTATAGTTCCATGCCGAAAAAATATTGTGATATTATTTTGTATTATATAAATTTGTTCATAGATTTGTATATAGTCTATACAGTTAATTGTAAGTTCCTAATAGACGAATAAGCTGCTTCCTATAAGTTATAAATTTGATTAATTTAAATATCTGTAATAAATTATATTTTAATTAAATCATTTTATTAAAAATTATTCACAGTTTTTTAGTTCTAATAAACCTTCAATTATAAAATTTTTAAAAAAATATTAAGAATTAAAAGCCTTTGCTGATGTTAACAAATTTTATACAGTCAACAGGTAAGATGGTTTTAATTCATACAAGAAGAAATTATTCAAGATTTACTACTGTACACCTTAATTCCAATATTAAAGATCCTAGTAAGTACATTTTCTTGTGTTCAAGAACTATTTGGACTTTCACTGACCAAATCCATAAATCTACTTTACTTCTTTTGAATAAACTCAGATTATATAATTCGGCCATTTTCAATCCAGTTGATATTTTTCCTTAAAAAAAACTAGACTAACATGACTCTTCAAACGAAGCAGTTATGATGACAGATTTCTTTTTTTTATTGCTATACACACACATACACACCAAATCTAAGTTTCCAGTTATCCCCATAATAAACTACTAAAAATAAAGAAATGGACCAAATTTTGCGAATAGTTCTTTACATACTTATCAGTATTTTCATTTTAGTGAATGAAGTAAGATAAGTAGTTATATATGTCACATCTTCTTATTCTTGGATTTATTCACGTAGGTACATAATTTCTGTTCAATATTCATTGTTTTATGCTTGACAAACTTCAATTATTATTAGTGGATAATTTATTTCCTGGCTATTTTTATGGTTTTACACTGAAAACTAGGAATCAAAATTTGAACCAGTTTTGGTAATCAAGCAAAACTGTTACTGTTGTATAAACACCTCGAAGGTCGACGTCTTGGCATCTCATTTTACAGAGATTATTTTAAAATAGTAATACAGGCCTGAGTTAATTTCAATAATAATGAAAAAATATCCACTAATTGGGTTTGATTGTTACACCGGTAATAGATACATAGAAACTTAAGATATATCTGATGTTGAGGATTTCAACAAAAGTACTTTTACTATTAAATATTCTCTATCATCTACAACACTAGGATGTATTTCAATGACAGTGTCCGTTGGACTTCTCAATTCAACATTCAACAATTGAAGGTAAGTTAATATCAATGAAAATTAAAACTAACATTGTTCTCTTTCTAATTTGATTTTATTATTTTGATAATCTTCTACTTTCAACATCAATTATCATTTAAATCGGACAAAATTAACGCATCACTTTAATTAATCTAAATAAGTACAACATAAATAATGATTATATTGAAATAATGATCATGAACACCTACAAATTTGTCAAATATGATCTGAATTCGCCTCATTTTTCTTAATATTGCTGAAAATGCACCAATGAACTAGCCTAAATCCATTTAAAAAAAAGAATGATATTTAACAATACAGAATAAATGGAATTGGATCAATATTAACACTGTGCAAGCCTTACTTTACTTATTACTGCATTCATGTTCATCATAAGCTTTCAAAATACTCTTCAACAGTAGAAAATAATGTCCAATAAACGGAGCAAGAAGCATAACATGCTTGACAATAATAGACCTCCGTACGAGTATAGAAGTAAATTCCTCCCAAATAGTATATTGTGACACAAGGAAAGAAAATAAGCTTCAGTAAGCCCAATGCTCCTAAAGCATTTCCTGCATGTGTGACACACAACTGTTTCTCGCCTACCGAATAAACAAAAAAATAGGAAAAAGTATTCAAAAAATTTCATTGAAAAATTCACGTGAAACGTCTAAGTCATCAAGTAAAAGATGGTGGAGATCTTAAAAAATCCTGGCATTATGAACTTTTCGCCCTTGTACTGCTAAACAATACTTTCCGCTCTATTTTTGGTGTTCATATGATTGGTCCTCCGGTAAAGTAGGCGAAAAATATTTAATAGCCACCACCAAAAGGTACTTCAGGAGAAATATTGCAGCTTACAAACCTTTCCCCTCGGTTTTACCAGACACGCTTACTTCCATCTGAAGCTTTAAGCTCTAGTTTAATCGGAAAACACAACTTGCTTCTAATCATTGATGTAGGATGTAGGTAGTCTTAAATCTCTGAACTCTGTGTTCTGTGGTAATCAAGGGTATTTCCCTACTTCATTTTCTAGAAGATTGGTGATTTCTCTGTACAACGTTTTTGTGCTTGACCTGATTTTCAATGGTACATCGTCTTATTATGTCGCCTCACCAAAAACCAACAGAATATAGCATTGAATATACTTCACCCAAAAGGTCGATGCTCGCACTGCATTTTTATTTGGTGGTTCAGTTTTTTTTAGTCAATCTACTTGGAAATTAACAGCACTTCTGGAACGAGTTCAATACTGTCAAAATAAGGTTATACTTTAGGCCATTCCAGAACACATGACTCTGGCAGGTCGGCCTTATTGTTCTGCGATAACCGATCAGTTAGAGTGAGTGATGAGCGATATCGTGATTTTTTAATCACGTTGTGAAATTATAAGTGACTTAATCACGACATTTGATATTCTGTTTTAAGTATACGTTAAGAAACATGTATCCAAATTTATCGGTATCAGTACATAATATTTTGTTGTATTCTCCAATTTCACTACTGAGCTAAGAAATCGTTCTCAAATTTCTGCTCCATTTTTTATACTTTGCCATTTTTCCAAACATTTTTTCCATTACCAATAAGAAAATTCTCTCCATATCACCAGCTGCCACGCTCACTATCCAGAAAAAGTATAGACATAATCAAAAAAGTTACCATGCATCGAGATATCTTCAAGTCACCATATCTTAACAATATGGAGGATGCCAAATATTGCAATACCGTGTGCCGTTTTTTCTCAACGCATGATTTGTCAACTGATTGATATAAGATAATATGTTTTTTTAAAAAAAAAACTTTACATAGAACACATGGCGCAGTCAGTAAACTGTCTCTGAATTGAATTAAATACGAATTCAGATATCAGACGACGAGAATAGCAATCAACAGACTATTCAATCGAAAGTCAAGAGCTACATATTCAGGTGCACAGAGAGATCAATTAAATAGTTACCTCGCCGGAAATCGATAAAAACAAGCCTCATCTCTTGTTCTATTCACTTCACACTTAACAATAATACAAAATGATGGCATTCTAAAAACTTATTATTAATTAGAGTCTAGTTGAAACGTTTTAAGTTGAAAATTAAACACTTTGAAACTGACATTAACTGATTGCTTGAAAACCAATATTCTGATACAAGGTATATTTTAGTGATGGGTTGTCGATTTTCCTTAAATTTTAAATTGAATTTGTTTTTTATTTATATATATATATTTTGGCTGATTAATAAAACTATATCGTGGAATTTTGTCATAATCCGTTTATAACTTACTCGAACGAAAGTGAAGATATAAGAGAAATTAATTATATATTTACATCAGTAAAACCTACGAAACCAGTTTTTGCCACATTACAAGTTCAATAGAACGTTAAAAATTAAGTCTCTGAAAAGTAAACAAATATTTAAATCAGAGTTTAGATGGATTTAACAATACAATTTTGAAATTTATCATTGGTAATAGTAAGTGTGACTGATAGTTTTTCCTTTTCCTGATTACTTAAAACTCGAACATAAGTATATGCAACTAAAACAATTCCCTAAATTGATAAGAGTAATAGTGCACATCACCTCTTCCAAATACTCTCATTTTACATCTAGTATAATGAACACACTTTAGAATAACAAACACTTTTTGCTGTAGTAAACTACGCGCCTCTGTTAGATCAAAAGCAGCAATTCTCAAACTTACAGCCATAATTATTGCTCCAAACTCTATAATGTTTGACAAAACGCAATTTTTTAACCTGAAAATAAAAATATTGCGTTGCATGACGCAATTTTTCATATCTAGGTAGAATCTAATTTAACAAATTTATTTCTTGTATTGTAAGTAACAAATGTCGAGCGTTGGAGTCAATTAGAAGCGATGTAATTCGCAAAACCAGTTTTATTATACACCTTTGAGAGTTCAATAACATTATTTAAGTTTCATTATCTGTTACGAATCTTTATATACAGTTATATAATAATAGAACATTTGAATCAGAGAAATAATGATATTGTCATTATTTATTTCTTATTATACGATAACTTGCTAGCGTTTTTCATAATAAACTGCTCCACAAAAGTTTAGGAAGTTCATAAAATAGGAGAAAATGTTTGGAATAATTTTATAATGGTAGAGTAATTCCACATTCAACAACTCAAAAATTAATTATGAGGACAAGGAGCATTAGAGGTTAACAAATCATTTCTTGGGGCAAGTGGAATAATATAATGGTAGAATAGGCATGATGACATTCACTTAAAATCACTAAAATATTGATTTGATATAATTATATAAGATACAGAGATTCTAAAGAAATCACTTATTTTTATTTCACATGTGTGATTACATTTATTTTAGTAAAAATATAAGCACAAAATTTAACCATCTGCCATCTTATCTCAAACATCAATCAGAAGAGAGTGACGTCGTACTTTCGCAAATATCTATGATCCGAACATCTGTTTTGAATTTACTTTGTTGTTTGTTGGCTTTGCTTGGTTCATGTGTCAAGTATTTGAAGTTTGACTCAGAGAAATAAAATCTGTCTATGGTTTGACTTTGACGACTTCACCACAGGACACAGATCATAGATAACATATCCACACAGTTCATCTATAAATGGTATTTACGAATTGATGATGTCATAGACAGACGCCATTACTATTCTAGTGTTTTGGCATATAATTTGAAATATGTTTTTTAAAGTTAAATTTTTCCTTTAAAAACTTTTTTTCTTACAGAAATAAGATTTATTGTAGATAAAGTATATACGTGAGAACATCGTGGAGCAGCCTATTTGTCATTCCTTCAAGATTTAGTTCCACTATCTACCTGTTAATAACGGGGGACCTTGCCGAATCCTTGATGTACTCTAATTTTTTTCCATCGTTCTTTTCACAGATTTTTAGAATTTTTGCTCTTGGTGATCAAATGATCGCATGAAGTGATTGAAGCAGTGTTAATTGTTTGATGTTTGCTTCTTTAGCCATCTGGATGGATTTCTTATGGCCCAAAATTCTGACAATGTTCACCTCCATATTTTAATCTTGTTTCTTTTCTATTCGGGCCAATATGGATTTTTGGGGTACAATCTTCGAATGTTACACACTACAGAGAGTGGGTGTAGAAATTTTTGAAAGGATATCTTCGATTTCCGTAAACCTGATGCATCTGCGTATCGAAGATGGACATTGGTAGATGAGAATCCGATTTGTGTTTTTTTTTTTAACAATTTAATAGATCTAGGCAGTATTTAGTAATGTCAATGGACCAAGGTGGAAGATAACTGTAATTAACACGTAATACACTGTGAAAATGTTGTTGAACCCACTGACTTGTACCAAAGTATAAAGGCCGCTTGACCTGGTGAAATACAATGGGTAAGAATTTGCAGCAATTCCTTGCAAGGTCAGTATATTGCAAATGATGAATCTTGCAGGCTGATTGATATCATGCAATTCTTTTTCATTGCAACATTGCTGTCAACCCTACCAAGAGTAGAAAGAAAAATGTACATATAAAAGTTTATTATTATTTGCAATGAAGGTAGCGAAAGTGAGGAAAGCTCAGAAAAGTACCTCACGAGTATTTAATCACTGTCGATTATCACACATCACAAATGACAAAACATCAGTCACCTCAATCATTTGTTAGGTATCGTTTGATTGGAAATGCAATAGAAATGCACCAAACCGATAAAATTGCATCAAATTGCAGAAACTGATTAGCTGGCAACTGCGCATGCTTTCGATCAGGTAATAGTGCGTTTTGCATTGCACGTTGAATTGCACCATGTCATGGGGTCTTAAGGAGAGACAAGGGTGGTCACTGAATATATAATGCAAAATAGTAGGAAAAGTATGAAAGTATGTCGGATTCACTGATAGTATGGCTGCATATACTATGTCTCCTGATTGTGACCCTGGACTACAGGACTTGCTCTGTTAGACTTCAAGGGATATTAGAGCACTATTTGTTCTTCTTCATGTTCATAAATTGTTTTTAAATACATTTTATTTCACTGAATGGAAAAAATTGTTTTGAACAAATTTCTCTCCAAAAAATAATACTCACCTATTCCTTTCATTATTTTATATGATTACACTCCATAGTAAATTTTACTGAAATTTGTCTTAACATGCCTTTATCTGTGCATCGTTGTTGAGCTTGTGGTTTGTAATTTGAAATGTGAAGCTGTAACTTTAACAGACATACTTGATACTTTCGGCGAGAAAGTGTGCCCAGTTCAATATGGATAAAGGATATAAAAGGCAAAGGATTAATTATTATAATGTCGGATAGTCAGTCAGCACTGAGCTCTCGTGTAATCGGTTTCCAAACGGTGTCATTGAACTAGGAGAGAACAATATATATATTCACCTCACTGTGGATTCCAGGACACATTGGAATAAAAGGAAATGAAATAACTGATAAACTAGCAAAGAGGGAGACTGAAACACCCTTTTGGGAGCAGGAATCTTTCCGTGGAATCAGCTCCAATGTAATATTGGAAGGAATAGGTAATGCAGAAAAAAAATATCTGACTATTGGAAAGATCTAGTAGGGTTCAGACAATCAAAAACTCTTCTGGGTGACTACAACCTGTTGAGATTAAATGAATGCATAAGTAAAACTGCACTGAGAGTCTTAACAGGTATCCCAACGAGATATTGTCTGAAAAGCTCAAAATAGTGGAGGACGAAGAATGTAGATTCTGTGGCATGAAAGAAGAGACCTCCATCCACATACTTGCGAATTGCACAGCAATTCAGAATCCTAAATTATCCTAAATTCATCCAGGAAATAGGACTAAAGGAGCTACTACATACATATATACATACTCTCGGCGAGAATGTCTTCTAAAGTCCGAATTAGTGATATCGGATGCGATTCATTTACCTTGTACTGATGAAGTGAAATTACGCAGTTAAAAACCAAAAGGGTTGGTTAAATAAGCGTTCACTGTTTTGACAAAATATTTAAAAAAAGTTTAAGGTGTCGAGATAATACCCAAAACTATTGTTGACATATTTTTGAAGAATAATTGATGACATTTTTTTATTGACAGTCTTAAATTTAATTATGGCCCGTCAAATTTCAAGGAAAGATAATTAAAAAATTGTCCCTAGTAACGAATAATTTACCATCGAATCTCGGTAATAAATTACCGCCTGCTAGGAGCCTCTCATTTAAAATGATGGACTCTGTCGACATAAAAATGTCAGACTGCTTTAAATCGTCTACTAGCAATTTAAATATTTAAATATGTCACCGATATTCCTTTGTCTGCGTTCTGAGGAATAAACAAATGAAAGTTTAGAATTGCTAATTATTCAAAAATGGCCGCACGGTGATGTCTATACATTTTCATTTTATGCCAAATTTAAAGTCAAGGTCCAGCCGAAAGAAAAAAATTATCGTTAATTTCGGGTACCAACATCCGACATTTCTGTTAAGAGCTGAATCTTAAATAAATTATCGACGTACCTATACATATATTGTAAGAGTTATTGATGGGCGACAGTTGAGCATCGACTGACGTTCGTTTGTTTCGGAAAGGATGTGTCCTTTTTAAAATATTCCACTTCGATAAAAACTAGTCGATTTTAAGTTTATGTTAAGCTTCACGTTCTTATAGTCCGCGTCACATGGATACAGTTTTTTCCTTGCTGTTTATAATTATTTTTCTCACAGGTTCTATTGTGATAGAAACTGGTTCAACTTTCAGCATCTATAAATCACTCTCCAACTTCTTGAATCAAAATTGATATTATAGTTAACTATATTCCACATACATCAATCAAAGAATTTGGAATTTTCACAAAATAGATACAATTTTTTCACTTTACAAAAGGCGTAAACCATACAGTTGAAATTTGCGGTGCACGCGAATTCTTGTCAGGTTCCTTAATGACCAATATAATACACTTGAGTTCCCGTCCGACACTTGCAGGTATCTTAATCCCGCACTCGAATTGCCGTCCAGTTTATTTAATCTGTTCTGTTATCGGGACTGCCCTAATAGTTTACCCTGGCGGGGTTAGATTAGGTGTCTTATTATTCCTGGAATAAATGTAGAAATACCTTTAAAATTTAATTCATTTAATATTTCCTTAATCTCCTTAATTTTGTGTTTATCTTGTTGCGCGCAATTCGGCTCCTAATTTTGGGGTTCTTACTCGTATTCAGGTAGAAAATGAACACTGCGCGCAACTCATCCCTGCCCAAATAAACACCTCTTGAACGAGTCAGTTTTCATCCTGACAGGAACTCGAGTGACAGCTTAACGTACTCTAATTATGACACAGGTAGAGTTGTTATCCTGACGGGAATTCGCGTGCGTCCGAAATTTTCAAGGAGCAAGGAGAGTGGGCTGAGATTCTAGAAAGATAAATTGGAAAATTAACCGAAAGAGTTCTAAGAGAAATGCGCGTCATTTAAAACTGGTAGGACTATAATAATCGAAAATAGTGTTTTTCTAGTTGTGTAAAAGGATCCTTTAGAATGTGTCTCAACCAAAATGTTACTAGTTGTAATCATTGAATTGAATTTTGTAAAGCAATAAAACGAGGTGTAAAAATAAAAATTTCTTATAACATTTATGCGAAAAGAGTAGCTAACATTTAGCAAAAGTGTGATATTTCAATAAACACATAAATATTATAGACTTTAGTAACAACCACTTTAAGAAGAATTACTAAAACCTGATTTAGAGCTTTGTGCATGTGTAGCCACAAAATTTCAATGAAAAAAAAAGTTCACAATCATGCATTTAGACACAAGATAAGTATATCTGTTACGCCCAAACATCGAAAAATCACACTGAGCGAAAAAACGACCGCAACGCGTTTTGGACGGTGCCGAACGACCAAATACCGAAATGACATAATTTTTCGCGTTGATTCTGTTCTTGTTGTCCACGACGCGTTCTGGATGATTTAGAAAGCTCATAAACAGCTTCTAAGTAACATTCTGCTTGTTCTTTTGTGTCCAGTTGCCATATAAGCAGCTTCAATAATGCCTAAAAGATCCTCCGTTTTACAGTAATATCGAAAATTTCCATCCTGTGTTCCTTTGGACTTCTCAATAAACTTTTCATATTCCCCAATTGTTATGATATCATACCTCTTTAGTATACTCTATTGTTAGGACGACAAGGGCAGTTTGCTATTTTTCAAGCGGTTCGCTTCTTTCACTTCTCGGGCGATCTCTCCATACCGTTCCTTCGTAAAATAATCACTTCGATCATTGCTGTTATCAACGATATTTTGAGTTGAAACACCATTGTCGTATTTTCGTTTTTAGCTACAATAGTAGCGACTTCGCTCAATAATAGACATAACTTCACTCGAAGGCAGACTGACAAGTCTAGACAAGAAAGACCGGTTTATGAGCTCTCTAAATCATCCAAAACGCATCGTGTGCGTTTGAGCATTGTCCACAACGCGTCGTGGTCAACTAGAACGGACACAAAGCGGAAAATTTTGTCATTTCGGTATTTGGTTGTTCGGCACTGTCCACAACGCGTTGCGGTCGTTTTTTTCGCACAATGAGCGTTTTCGATGTTTGGGTATAACATATCTAATTCAAAATTGAAGCAGTTCAAACTAATAAACTAACAAATATATTGTGAGTAATGGAGAAACAGACCGACGTCAAGTAAAACGAAACAAAAAAATAAATTTTGTCTACTTTCGTCACTAAAACCGAATCTAAAAGAAGGAACTTGTCATTCGCAAAACGTCACTTTAAACACTAGTGTTTAAAGTGCGAAAAGTCCCATCTCGTTTATCTTTTGTTTCTTAAACGTCACATCAAGTGTACCTTCTGTAATTTTTACTTAAATTCCGTGATAATTTTATAGTTCTGTGTCATTTGATTTTTCAACGATACCTCAGTCATTTTCTGTCATCTTGTGAATATAATTAAAATGATATAATATAATTATGTTTTTTCTTGCGAGTGAAAAAAAGTTATAGTGAGCACCTTGTGTCAAAAACATCTTTAGTCACTCGTTCCATAAGCACTCGTGGCTAGAGAAATTTGAAATTTCCATCTCCAGTCAAGCATTCCCAGGCTTCTTCCAATAGGGTCCATCAATATTCTTTGCTTTATAGAATTACATTGTGCACTAAGCAATTGTCATTTTGGAAAATAAAATTCCTAGTACCAATCATTTATCAAAGCAAAGAATTTAGAAAGGCCAATGCAGTATTAAGGTTCCAAGCTTATTTCCACTGATGGATCCAAGAATAAGAATGCAGTAGCGGCAACGGTCTATAATGGCAACGGAAAAATTCCATAGCAATGAAACTTAAAAAAAAATGCAGCATATTCACAGTCCAGTTGTAGACTATTAAGAAAGTACTAAAACTTTGCATATATATTGAATTCAATATACTCATCGATTCAGAATGCACTATACAAAAATATAAGATTTCTCTATATAGGTGTCTTCTTACACAGCAACCAAAATCAATGAGTAAGTGAGCCATTGAATTAATTTCCAAAACACATAACCATACTCTCAATTTCTTCAACAGAAATTAAAATTACCTTTAATAAGGACCATATTTTTAGCTCCTGGCAGCCATTGTGGAACGTAAGCGAGTCAAAGTAATCCTCTAATGAGGTCTAGACTGGGAAGAAGAAACAACGTCTCTGTATCTGTCATAAATTACATATATGTATACCTACACCTCAGCACTAAAGAAAAACAACCTTAATGTTAAAATAATAAGTCAATAGAGACTGTCGTGAGCTATAAGTCACCTTCAGTAGTTCATTTCAACAAGTTTATAGAGTATTGGAATGCAATAATTCCCAACTAACAGGTGTTTATCGGTTATTACAGAGCTGTACTTGAAATTGACGAACTATTTTACAATAATTAAATAGTAAATTTAAGTAGGTAATATTGAAAAAATGATCATTTCAAGTATAACAATTTTCAAGTTTATAAAAGAAAACTTGGTGGTTCATAAAATTGTGTAGGTACTATGAAATATTATAGCTTCGTTATCCTTTGTAACAAACTTTCCCTATCGATTTGACATGAAAGATTATTTGTTGAAATTATTATTTATTCAATTCGCAGGTAGGAAAACGAAAATTTAGTTGGGTATTTTGATGAATATTGATGTACAGTTTTGTCATTATGTTCTATAGGTACTCATTTCAGTTTCAATTATTGTTAAAGTTCTGTAATAACCGTCTTAAGATTGTTATATTTGTGAAAGTTCCGTGAAAATGAGTGGACGTTGTACTAAACGATATTTGGACAAAAAAATGGAGCCAATGCTTTAATTGGAAATTTTGATGATTCATATTACATTGGAACCAGAAATTTTGTCAACAGTAAAAACAGAAGAGGTTTTTTTTTATCGGATAAATTTCTCTTTGCAACGAAACAGTTTTGCCAATCACTAATTTTACGAGAAAAACTGACATGATAAAATCGCGACTCATTGTCATTGTGTAAAAGTGACGTCCGCTTACTAGATATTGAGGACGAGGAGTTTTTATCGCGATAAAAAAGGATGCATCATGTCAGTTTTTCGAGCAAATTTAGTGATTGGCAAGACTTTGAGTTAAAGAGGAATTTATCTGATAAAAGAAAAGCTCGAGTGTTTTTTGGCAAGATAAATTAACGACAGAATATGGCCTACACCTGCCGATATAAAGGAGATGTCTCCTAGTGACCTGTCCACCTTCCTGAGAAGGACAGGATGGACAATGACCTAGGAGGACAACTCCTTGGGAGGATGTACAATGTGGCCTAAGTGCTGTGAGCCTACACACTCACCCTCCCCACTCTACAGATACAGATACGACAGAATATATGGATGAACAACAACAATGATTATCTTTATTAACCAAACTTGCGACTCATTGTCATTGTGTAAAAGTGACGTCCGCTTACTAGATATTGAGGAAGAGGAGTTTTTATCGCGATAAATAAGGATGCACCTTTCTTATCGATGTCAAAGTGACAATAACATATCCAGGTATATGACATTTTAACATTGGAGTTAATTTATCAACAGTAAAAACACAAGAGCTTTTTTTTATCGGATAAATTTGTAAATAAACAGTTTTGCCAATCACTAATTTCACGAGAAAAAGTGACATGATAAAATCGCGACACCGAAAGTGGAGAGATTTTATCTAATGTCAGTTTTTCGAGTATATTTAGTGATTGGAAAAACTTTGAGTTGAAGAGAAATTCATCTGATGAAAGAAAAGCTCGAGTGTTTTTTGGCAAGATAAAGTAACGACAGAATATTGGAATTATAAGGGCCATTCGCACCGATTATCCTAAAAAGTCATACTTAACTAAGTGACACTTATAATTTAAGTGGAACTTCGTTCGCGCCGTACCTCCCTTAACTAAGTGGGAGGTTCCATTTGACAACGCCGCAATTTTAAAATCTTTTTTTGAAAAACAACATCTTGTCAGGAATTAACCAATTAACGGCAGTTTGATCCAGTTGGATCTATGCGTTTGATATTAGTTGGTGTCATCCATAGACAAAATAAAATTATATTTGTCTATGGTGTCATCTTTGGTTTTGGCGTTTTGATAAGTATTTTTTCTTCCGAGTCATTGTAACCAAACTTGCGACTCATTGTCATTGTGTAAAAGTGACGTCCGCTTACTAGATATTGAGGAAGAGGAGTTTTTATCGCGATAAAAAAGGATGCACCTTTTTTATCGATGTCAAAGTGACAATAACATTTCCAGGTATATGACATTTTAACATTGGAGTTAATTTGTCACTTATAATTGCACAAGGGGTTTGTATTTTATCGGGTAATTAATAGTTGACAGTTATTCTAGTCAAATTGCTAGGAAACAGTTTAGAATTTGAACAACACAAATTTACCCAATATCAATACAAACCTCGAGTGTAATTCGGCAGGACAATTTAATGAATGAGAAATTTGGAAACATATCAATGCAATCTTCATTTATGAAACATTAAAAACATAATTAAGGATACGCTTAAAATACCTGTCCATAGATTGTTTTTATTCAAAGTTATATCTGTAATTAATGATTCAATTGTCTAATGAAATTTATTTGATGCAACATAAGCCGTTATGTGCCATTTGTCGTTGTAGATATAATATGTTAATATACAAGCTAAGTGCCTTTAGAAGATAAATTTAATTTATTTATACAGTAAGTTGTTTCGCATGTCCCTAGCTGCCTCGTCCTCATCGTATAAGGCACGTCGCGCGGTGAGCGTTATGAATTGTTAATAACCGTAGTTGGTTTTGCGAGATCTAGCCAGCCTGGGTAGCTGCAATCGCGAGAGAAGAATTTCTTTCTCTAGGGATGAGGAGAGAGACAGTCGTAAAAAAGTAATCATGTCAAAGATATTTGTTCTCTCTTGAATGATAAAAGGAAATGTTGCCCTTCTTACTTTCCTTAATGCTTGTTATTTCTTGTTATATTCCAAGAATAACAATTAGTTATTTAGTGCAGTTTGTACGCTTCAAATTACATTCTAATTTCATAGCTTCGTATCTCGTGAAATTGAGTTTTTTCAACTGTGAGCTCTGAATTTTACATATAGCCCATCCAATATATAAACCGTTTTCCACGTGACAAAGTGCCGATATAGAGACCTTCCTTCGTATTATGTCATTCGTTTGCTGCTGACAATCCACTGCCAATAAATATGTTTTCCTATATGGGAAATTAACATATATCGCACTCTCATCTCTGGCGAAAAGTTATTATTTTTATTATTATGATATTATCATAGTGACACGAACCGTGCGCTATGATATCACCCTAGTTCGCATGAATTCGATTAACGTGGTTTTCTTATTTAAATTCACCTACGTAATAACTACAAATATAGCACAAAATACAAAATCTGTTCAAAAATTATTAAGATTCGCCAAATTTTGTGATAAAAAAAACAACTGAACTATATATAACTATAAGATAGCTGTTAAATGTTCTTATTTTAAGTTTATTCATAGTATAGCTGTAGGAATTTTTATAATTCAAATTATTGAGAATTAAAATGTCTTCTTCGTTATTTTGAAAATATTTTGCACTACAAACTGATTATTTTAAAAATAATCATATGTTGTAGGTACAGTTATTGATGTTTTCAAATAAATAATCATATTTCGTAAATTTATCGCGTGATCGTAAGAAATTTATTCTAATTATAAAAGTGAAAAATAATAAAGTAGGCTTATTTTCAAATTATAACACAAAGCATAAAAATAGTATTTGTGAAGTGTAAGTGAAATATTTATTAAAAAACCATCACATTAAACAACATTTGTGACAAATATCGCATGGTCGTAGGAAAAATAGTGTACATCACTTGAGCTAGAGTGATTTTTCATACTCGTCGAAGTGTGTCACTCGGCTTGCGCCTCGAGGGACAATACTTCCCACTCGTGTGAAAAATGTCACTCTCCGCACTCGTTACGTAATATACTGTTTTTCACTCTCATTAAATATTGAAATTCATGGGTCGCATGTTAGTGAAAAATATAAATATATGTATTTAAAGAAACATTTTGTAAATAATTTCAAACGAAATATAATTCGTTGGATAATTAAATATCAAATTCAATCTAATGGTAGTCTCTATTAACATGAATAAGATTTGTTGGCCACTGTTGCCGCGTTCATCAGGTAAAATGTTGACATTTCTCAGCTGGTTTCTGAAATTTTTGTGGTTTGACGTGTGTTATTCCGCTTATTTAATTCTTTTTATTTATTAAATCACTGTAAAACTGTTCACATTAGAAAAAATATTATGCCGATACATTTAACCAGCCGCTGCAAAGAGCTTGTGGCTTCATGAATCAATTAATTTAAGCAAGAATGTGATAACAATGGTCCACTGCCATCTTTAACTTCTGTAAGAAAGTTAAAAGATACAACATAGGTAGGTACTGAATTTCATCGCAATATGTATACCGAGTGTCCCAAGTTATCGTATACAAGCAATATCTCGCTTATTTGACAAGATAATTAATAATTAAGAACTGCATTGAATGGCATTGAAGTACCTTCTTAATGACTTATAAAAAAATGTTTTTCATTTGACAGCCCTGTGGTAGCTACCCTGACTTTTTATTTTCAAATGGCACTCCCTGTATATTGTCATTGAAAATTGCCTGTCATTCTATTTGGAATACAACAATACCACATACCTGGTATTTTTTTCAATTAATAATAACAAAAGCATCAATATTTCATGAAGTATCAATTTCAACTAAAATACCTCTGATGCAATTCAAAAAACGAACAAAAAACTACAGCAAGTGTTCAAAATTATTTCCTGCAGAATCCATACAAGCTGCAAAACGTGTTAAAAGCTATCTTGTGCATGCCGTCTGAATCATAGCTGGTGTAACGCTACGACATGCTTCACGAATGCGCTCTTTAAGATCATCCAAATCATAAAATACTTCAACCTAGAATTATAATCTTGCATCAGAGCTGAACAGAAGAGAATATTTGGCAAACTTGTTGACGCAAGATTTGGAAAAATACTATCAGTCACGATTAATATTTTTTAATAAACTGCTGCTTTTCGTGTTATTTTGGTAGAGTCGATTTATTTAAAAAAAGATAAAATTCTCCCTCAATTTGATATTTAAAATTCCCGCTGAAATTTATAGTCTCTGCGGCCAAACTTCAGATGGCTTTTAAAACAGTGGTCACTGCTGACAACGTAAGAGTTACAATCTAGGTTGAAGTATTTTGTGATTTAGACTAGGATTGAGTTAACTGTATAAGCCCTCACTTCGTGGAATCTACTCATCATATGGTTTTAAATGAAACTAACTGTTTCTAAATGACTCCACAATATATTTGTAAAAATGTGTAAATTGCAAGTAAATTGACAATTGTCATTTAAATTCATTTAAAACCATATTAGACTAGGATCTTAAAGAACGCATCTGAAGCATCTCGTAGCGTTACGCCAGACGGGGCCTGCTCAACAACACTTTTAACACGTTTTGCAGCTTGCAAGGATTCTGCAGGAAATAATTTTGAACACTTCCTGTGTTCGATTTTGTATTGCATCAGAGGTATTTTAGTTGAAATTGATACTTCATGAAATATTGATGCTCTTGTTATTATTAATTGAAAACAATACCAAGTATGTGCTATCGTTGTATCCCAAATGGAACGACACGTAATTTTCAATGACAATATACAGGGGGTGCCATTTGAAAATAAAAAGTGAGGGGTAGCTACCACAGGGCTGTCAAATGTAAAACATTTTTTTATAAGTCATTAGGAAGGTACTTTAATGCCATTCAATGCAGTTTTTTTATTTATTAATAATCTTGTCAAAAGGGCGACATATTGCCTGTATAAGTACGATAACTTGGGACACCCAGTATATGAGTGAATTTCTAGTATATATTAAGGGAGTTAGCGAAGAGCAGTCTAAATCGCGATATCTACCTTTGCTTAAAATTTACAACAAACAATTTTTGTGGCATTAAAAATGCTGAAAATTTGTTAAATGGGTTTTTTTGTGGCCAAAAGTCGACTGGTCCACTCAGTTGTTTAATGAAATTATTATTTCACCTTCAAATTTGTAATTGTAAATTGATTTTCGAAAAAATTCATTTTTAACATGAAAAAAACTTGTAAATACCACAAAACTATGAACATTGGAAGCAGCAGTACTAGACAGTTTTTCGCCAAGGTTTATATTACATTTATACGTCGATCTATTCAAAAAATTAATGATTTCCGAAAGAAAAATCGACTATTTTTGAATGCAAGTATATTTCGCCCGCAAATAATAAGTTTCATCTGGGACATCACAGAGAAATCTCTTTATTTTATCTCAACCAAATACTGTAGATTTTTCATTTTGTACTCAACGCCTTGTTTTGTCAAGAAAGTTAACGTTCTAGCGGACGAAAAGTACTCGATTTTTTCAATCGGAAATTAGTACGTACCAAAAAAATTATGTGTTACTATGAATGAAAACGACCTGAAATTCCAAAAGTCATTGTATATGGTTAGTTTTTTACGTTTGACGTTTGGCTTAGTCTCTAGACTCATAATAAATATGTTTAAATTTGCATATAAAAAATTTGAGCTTAGACTTAGTGATGAGTTAAAAAAGAAATTACAATAGTTGGGTAAATAAAAAATATCAAATAACTCTCTGGTAAATCGTTATGGTAAAAAATATATTCAATCACATTATTTGAAATAAGATAAAGACATTTAGAACGTTACTATTGAAAATCTTTATACCTTCCGAAATCTCCGAGACCGGCAGTAAATTTGTGAACGATCCTTCCAGTCCGACATCAATCTATTTTTGTTTTATCCTGCCAAGGAATTTAATTTCTGAGTCGTGAAATATTAAAACTCGGATAAAGCACGTAATGAACCTCAGAAATTTCGTGTTTAATTTTCTGAGCCGACGCTCACTTTGATATTAATAGAGACCTTACATAAAACCAGTAATAAGAGCAGTTCTGGGTTAAATAAGTAATAGACTTTCTGATGGAAATTGGTGAGTGAAAAACGCAACGTTGCCGTTATTCTATCTCAGAAACTGCTTCAAGTATACAAATTTTAATCACAAATCATTCTTCAAAATTTATCTCGTGAAATGACTTGTATAAGTAGGAAAAAAAGTCAATAAAATAGATGCAACTATTAAATTACCATTAAAATGTGCAGTTATGCTTTAAATTAGGTTGGTTGAGTGCGGGTGGGTCTGTCAGGTCCTCATATACGACTTTAGAGTTTATTGCTGCTCAGACCTAGTTATTTTTCACCAGACAAATCAATTTCCTTAAAAAAGCGACTCGTTTATTTGAAGAATGATATTCCAGGTATGAGGATGATAAAGAGGCCTTGGGATACATCAGATACCTGATTTCGCGTGCCCGATGGAGTAGGCACAAATTTGTTCCTCTCTTTCCAGGAAGTTATGCAAATGAGATAGATCCAGAAGGATTTCCATGGCTGATGACGGTCTATTGCTCATGGCTCCAGTAATTGTAATGGCTCCAGTAATTGTAATGGCTCCAGT
>CAJUYI010000041.1:355887-384310 GCA_910591695.1 Galerucella pusilla
TAGTCGACAGAAAATAAAAAATCCTCCTGAAGAATCTCACACTGGACAATGTTTTTAATTCAGTAGCTAAATTGTTAAGACAGCGTTTCCGCTTTGGTGGTGATTAAATCATTCGGTTAGTTAAACAAAACTCTTCTTCCAACATAAGATGCCTCAGGCGAACGATGTTATTGGAAATATTGATTGATTATCACAACTTACTTTGTTTTTCACCCTTTGTATCGCCCAATTTCGAAGGGGCACCGACCAAGGAAGGGAAAATTCAATCGTTCAACCGTGAAAATATAGCATCTCGTTCGTTTTTTTTTCATATATTAGATAAGTTCATTGGGAAATACAAGGCGTTTTACATTATAAAATTACTTTTCGACTTCGCATTCTATGACGTGCTATTTTGGTATTTAATAACATACACTCACCGGCACGAAAAACGGAGCAGTTGAATTTTTTAAAACAAACTTTAAATTTTAATGCTTTGTGATGTTTTATCATTATAATATCTTACACACAAATAAAATAACATGTTTAAAATATTTTTTAACAACAATTGAACCTTTATTTGAAGTGAAAACGTTTATTTGAGTTGAAATAATAAACCCCATAGATCTTATTACTTGGCCGTAAAGTGCAAGTGCATAGTTGGCCACGAATTTTGAGAAATGTGACAGATCCAACGTGACAGATACGTGTTAAATTTGTGCTGCGTTTATTTAATCTATAGTGATACATTCAGTTAATCTAAAAAATATGTCTGTTAATCCCGAAACAGCGGCTGCTATTTTTGCGTTGCTTCAAGATGGGAGGAGTGAACGATATGTTGTCCGACAGTATAATGTATCCAATAGTACTGTGCACCGTATTTTTACACGGTTTTTGTAAACTGGCGCTTACAATAGACGACCTGGAACTGGTCCTCAACGCAGAACTAGCGCTCGTGATGATCGTTTTATCACCTTACAAAGTCTACGAAATCGTCATGCTACAGCTGTTAAAATCAGAAATCAACTTCAGTACGTCCGGCAAACTGATGTAAGCGAGCGGACAGTAAGGCGAAGACTCAGGGAAGCCAACCTAACCAGTCGTAGACCTGCGACAGGCCCAGAACGTCTTAGGCATCATTGTGTCGCACGACTTCAGTTCACCAGAATTCATGAATGGGGGCACGTTTTATTTACTGACGAGTACAGATTTAGCTTACGGTCTCCAGATGGCCACGAGAGAGTATGGCGAAGGCCACACGAGCGTTTTGCTGAATGTACCTTCAGCCCTAGGGTAGGATATCAAGGAAGATCCGTTATGGTGTGGGCCGGAATTTCTCTGGAGGCACACACAGAAATGTACATCCTTCCGAAAGGCTCCTTAAGTGCTGCCAGGTACATTGAGGACGTTCTCCAAGATTTTGTTGTCCCTTATGTTGATTTTATTGGAAATGACTTCCTTCTTATGCATGATGACGCAAGACCTCATACTGCGAGAATCACTCAACAATATTTAAACGAGGTAAACATTCCTGTTATTAACTGGCCAGCGTTAAGCCCAGATACCAACCCTATAGAACATGTTTGGGACATGCTTGGGCGAAGAATGCGAAGTCGTGTTCCTGCTCCTTTAACTTTAAATCAGCTGCGACAAGCTCTTCTAGAGGAATGGGAACTTATTCCACAAGCGGACATTCGGCACTTGATTTTAGGCATGCCAAGAAGGATACAGGCATTAATTCGAGCACGTGTTATTAATAATGCGGCTCCAAAGTTTGGGATAGCAAGTCGTTTCAGTTTTGAATAATTTAAAGTCGTTATGACACATCAGAAATTTATTTTCGTTCTGGTTTTTTAAATTGTTACAAAGTTTTTTGTTCTCGTTTTTTAAATTGTTCGGAACACTTTTTTTCTTCAAATAATGGTTCAATTGTTGTTAAAAAATATTTTAAACATGTTATTTTATTTGTGTGTAAGATATTATAATAATGAAGCATTAAAATTTGAAGTTTGTTTGAAAAAATTCAACTGCTCCGTTTTTCGTGCCGGTGAGTGTAGTTTAAAAAGCGGAAAAATAAATATATCTTTCTCTCCAAAAATTTATTATTCTGTTATTGAATTAAAATTACGTATTTCATCATTTTAGTACACATATATTTCCATTATAAGAAACATAATAGATATTGCCCATTTAAAATGTGTGGACTATACTATATGACTCCGATGACTTAAAACTCCATTTCTGCAAATTTCTTTCCTCCGACACTCTAATTGTCATACTAGGGCTGTTTTATTATTATCAGGATTCATGAGAAGGCTCAATTTAAATCAAAAGCCTGTTGGCACAAATGAACATTTTTTAACTCCTTTTAGAACTGTTTTGACCAATCGTGAGTCTAGCAAAAATTTGTCTGTGGTGTCAGATTCCTTTGTTTCTAAATACTAGCAACAATGTTGTTGGATATTTCAAATTTCAAGACATCCCCTTTTAAATGATACAGCATAGGGTCATTCACCAACAATTTAAATGACGTGTAGAATACCTGGTTGTAAACCATTTGATTATTTTATGTAATAATACCATTTATGATTTTGTGCTTCCTACGTGAATGAACAATTAGAATTTAATTATAATGACATAATGTACGTGAAGAATGATACGATGTATTTTTTTTTCAAAAGGTAATTATACACGGAACAGCATTTGTTTGTTTTTTTTAAACATTTTATATAATTATTTAATTAGTCGTCTAATGAAACCTTGACAGAAATAATTATGAACACGTAATAATTGTTCAAAATTTGTCACGGTATTCGGTGATAGTTGAAGACAATTTATTCATCATCGAAAACATACGTTGTCGTGGAAATATAGTTCGGTACATATTTTAAAATGACCTTCGAACGTCAATTTGTCTTTACAGGTGATGAATTTCATTGAAAATAATGAATTTATATTTTTATCCAATAAATATTAGCCTTACTTTTCCTATTTATGCGGTGGAGATCTTAAAACGAATTATTTCTGGAGTCCGCTGTATATAAAAATGTTTTAACGGACTATAACCTACTCCTATGAGTATAAAAGACGGTTTGTCATATTTTTCTCTCTTTCGAAAGCGATAAACGTCACAGCTAACTGGAGAATCTCAAATATCCTGATTATGGCCACTGGGCATACCAGAACACAAATTATGACATTTTATATGGGTCCTTGATCAAATAGCCCATCGTTATCTGCTGTTAATGACACCATTTTCGGTTTTATAGTTTATGAATTGTTTGGCCTTCTGTCCTTTATGTGGATTCCATCTTTTATTAAAGTTGGATTACTGACTTCTTAAAAATGAAGTCTACTATTCGAACGTACTAAAACGTACTAAAAGTACGTTTTGACATTTTATTTTCTTTCTCAATAGTTTTATCATGAGCTTTTGATTTTTATATATCCTGAAATTATAACTTTGATATCAAAAATAATGCGTTGATAATAAACCTACCGCGACTAGTCGTCAATCTAAACCATCCAGTTACTTACTCAAACTCAAACATAACATTTCATCAAAATTGGCCCATTCGTTTAGAGTTGCTCGGTATGAACCTGATTGCAGCACCACCTACCGTAACTAATTGTGGTAATAAGCCATCCAGTTACTTACTCAAACACATGGATAAAATTTTATCAAAATCGGACTATGCGTTTAGGAGTTGTTCAGTAGGAACCCGCCACCTACTGGGACCAATTGTGAGTCTAAACCATTCTCGAATTAACTTCAACACACTTCAATATAGCCCGTGTTACTAAGTGATAATGTAGCTTTCTAATGACAAAAGAACTTTGGAAATCGGTCCAGTATGGTTTTTAAGTTTATTCGTTACATACAAATATAGATATAAATATTTTCTCTTTTTAATATGACATAGTATAGAAATGTCTTCTACTATCTGCCTCTAGTATTCACTCTAAAGAGCTTCTTGGCATTCTCAAGCTCGGTACTTAGATACTAACATTATCAAAAAAAGATTGACATTGGGTACTTAATGTCTCCTTTACCATTACATGAAAAATTTAAAATAGTATATTAAAGTATAAGTGGATATTAAGGTGTTTAAAACGCACGCGATTTTTCGAGCACGACGGCGAAACCGGAGTACTCGAAATAGAGCAAGTGTTTTAAAGACCAGTTATCCACGAATACTATTTTTTTTTTATTGGTGCACTTTGAAATTATCAATACTGGTCTATAACTACTACAACAACAAGAAATGGAAATCATAGATGGAAATAAGAACTAAATGTCAAATGGTTGAATTCGTGATGTATATGATGTATACCTTGCGTTGTCATGGAAATGAGAAAAACATAAACTAATTTGTATTTTGATGGAAGTTCAACCTTATTGAGTTCTGTGAATGTCAAAAGTATTAATGTAAATACCATTTCCTAAGATTTGAGAAATCGAAATATTAATATTTCAAACAATACCAACGGCACTTTCCATTTTAATTTATAAATTTGACATTGTTAAATATTGTTCGAATAAAAGTTTTGACGTTACAAACTACTCCTGTCAAATCAATAATAAAAAAATTGTCATTCAACAATGACTTAGTTGGACCATAGATTTAGACTTCGTTTCTCGATGTTGCCACGGTAACTTTAAAACACGCGCGTTTTTTAAAGTTCGATTTAAACACGCTGAGGCGTGCTTTTTAAATAGGTAAAATGGTTCACCAATAAAAAAAAATATTTTTTTTTGTTTACCCAACAAGCTCCCGGATTTGAGATCCAGAATAATATTTTTCTACTCAAAATAATAATTAATAATTTTAAAAACTGTCATAAAACAGTTGGATCTCTAATTTTGTGATTTATATTCCGTATCACGCAAGCTGCACTACTTTGATTTTTTGAATTTAGCTGTGAGAAATCGCAGTTAATAACCGGGGGAGATTTTTTTTCATAAATTAATTCAAGATAAAGCACATTTCCAGCTCATTAATCATCGAAAGTACAATAAGTCGTTAGGGGAATTTTGCATGAAAAATACTTTTTTTGGACAAAGAATGGGCGACTGGCAATGATCCTCTCGTAATTCTGTAGCAAACACCTCACACAAAGAGTATTTAACAATACCACCCTAGCCAGGGCCCAGATCTTTCCTAACTTCAGGCGAATTTCAACTTTATTACATTCATATTAGTCAGGGGGCTGTAGAAAAACGGTAACCGTATTTCACATACATAGAAGTATTAATCTTAAAAGTATTGTTAAGGTTAATTCAGGTTTATTTGATCAATTTACATTCTAGGTACAAAAGTCAGTAAAAGAAATTACTTTCTTGATAGAAACTGCTTAGTGAGAAAGAAGTAATAAGCAAAAATAAACTTTGTTGAACTATCTTAAAAAAAATTCATCAAAATTATCTGTCATTGAAAGTGAGGTTATAAAACAATTTACAACAAAGTATACAATTTATGTACGATTTTACAATTTTTTTTCTTTCGTAGTACGCAAAGTTAGCTAGCGCCACAACTGTTTAAACCATTATTGCAAATATCGAAAGTATCAATCTTTGATAGTAACAGCTGCAAAAAGCAGGGTTAATACTAATTGATGAATTAAATCTCATGAGAGGATCACTATGGAAATTTGTACGCTTCTCTTATTTTATGAAATTGGTATCCAAGCTTTCGTGGATTTAATACAATTTTGCTTTTTTTTTGAGAATGTTTTCTGGGTTAAGAAATATTCATTCAGCAAAAAATATAATTTAAAATGCAAAAGTTTTACAGACGTATAAAAAATATTTGTTCATACACATTGGTGTTAGGAGTTTGACATTTTTTATGTAAACAATGACTTAGCTCGACGTTTGGTGATAAGGTATTATCAAAAACTCCTCCATATCGGTGGTAGATCAGTCGATCAAAGAACAAACGTATATAGGTCTGTTCTCACAAGCATCACGGACAGTCTTTGACAATCCGTATTCGGCGGAGAGACCCTAAAGTGTTCTCGGGAGAACGTGGACATGATCAGCCTTCATTATAAAACTATAAAGTTTGAATAATATTTTAATAGAAATGAAGAAAAGTACAAAGTACCTAATCGAATTTTCCAGGAAAATGTTTTTAATCTGATTTATTGATTTTTTCACTCGAAATACGAACCAATATGATATTTTTATCAGTAAACTGAAGTTCTGAATTTTTTTGGGCAGAAAAACTGAAGAATAATCCAAAAAAGTTTGATATGTTTATCTTTAAAGTGCTGTGTCATTCTTGTTTGTATTATTTGATATAAGAAAGCTGATGCTAGATAGTAGATAGGGTCTGTATCTGTATCTGTAGAGTTGGAGGGTGAGTGTGTAGGCTCAAAGCACTTAGGCCACATGTGACCCATTGTACATGTACATCCTCCCGAGGAGTTGTCCTCCTAGGTCATTGTCCATCCTGTCCCTCTCAGGAAGGTGGACAGGTCACTAGGAGACATCTCCTTTATATCGGCAGGTGTAGGCCAAGACTCACCGAACACACACTCTCTTATTGACGATAACTCCGGACACTCGCATAAAACATGCCTGACAGTTTCATCTTCCTGTTCACACATCCTGCATAGAGGTGTGTCCACTAGCCACATAGTATGGAGGTGTTTCCTTAGTTGACAGTGACCAGTCAGAAATCCTACTGTTAAACGTAGGTTTTTCCTGGTCATCGCCAAATATTTCTTCGGTGCCAGCTTCCCAGGGTCGCCCAGGGTGATCCTGGCAAGACTGCATCCTTTGATTCCATCCCATCTCTTGAGGGATTGAGCATGGGTGTAACGTTTGGCTAGTTCCGCAATTGTCGAAGTCGTTAGGCCGTAGGTGTCACTGGGTCGTAGAATTTTTAGTCCAGCGGCTTCCCTGGCTAAAGAATCGGCAATGCGTTTTCCTTTACTCCTGCCGAGGTGTCAGCTAAATCTTGGTGGCACTCTAGTACTAGCCTCGATATAACACGTTGTCTGTTCAAGGCTAATAGGGCTTGTCTACTATCAGTGCAGATTATTATGTTTTTGCCGGAAATTCCTCTTCAGGTTAGTTCTTTTGTGACAATTGAGATACCAGCCAGTTCTGCTTAAACCACGCTGGTATTGTAGGTATTTTGTAGGGTTTGTTAAACAAAAACCTGGGTTCAATTGCATCGTTGGCTGCCTGCAGCAGAGGTAGCGCAGTGAGCGCTTTCTGCCATAGGCTTAACCTCAATTGGCCCACTCCTACTTCGGGGTTTACTCCAGCCGTGCGCAATCGTACCATGGCCATTAAGGCAACCTCCTTGACGTACAGGTCCAGAGGAGTCAGACCAGTAATTAGTTCCATTGCTGCGGTTGGTGTTGTTCTCATGGCTCCTGTGATGTTTAAACAAGCCATTCGCTGTATTTGATATAGTTTTTGGATGGCCGTTGCTTGTAGAACCTTCGGTCCCCATGCAATTGCTCCATACGTTAACATGGGTCTTATTATTGCAGTGTAGATCCAGGTGACCACACGGGGTGACAGACCCCATGTGTAGTAGATAGGATCAAAGTCATGATATTTTTTCCACGACTTGCTTTCCTTCAAAAAAGTATACCGCCTACTCCTATGGACACGCTGCAACCAAATAGGTATTAATTTGACGTTTGGAGGTTCACATCAATATTAAAACAATAAAATGATTTCCAATAGCTGTTCAGATACGAGTTATTAACGGTAAATGTTTGTAAGAAAACTTAAATTTCAAGGGATATTTCCATTCCAGGCCATATTATGGGTTACTGGTTGACTAGGGGAAGATGTTATCGTTGTATTAGTTCCTTTCCAAAGTGCTTCGTTTAAGTCCTTGTAAGTTCTCACAAAAGCAGAGTATGTGAGTAGACGTTTCCTGCTTTAGTTCACATTTTCTGCACATAGGTTAATCAACTTATCACTTCGTGTAGGTGTTTCCTTAGGGTATAGTGTCCAATGACCAGGTCGGTTACTGTTTTCAAATCTTCTTCAATAGCCTGGCTAAGAGTAGCGAGACAATTATTGAGAAATTTTAAAATAGAAAATGTTTTCATGGACATAACAGTGACGTAAACAAAAACGAAGTGTCTATTTAACGAATCGTTTATCTCGTCCAGTTAATCTGTAAAGTATTGTTCCAAAATATGCATATACAAACATTGTTTGTCACCCAAACGAACAATTTCAAACCAACAATTTGCATTATTCAAATTGAATAATGAATGCGAGTCAAAGTACAAAACGCAGATGTGAAATAAAAATTTAAACTATGTATAGAAAGATTTATGACAATCGAAGAAATTGAGTTTGTAATGGCGTGAGATGTTCCGTAGACAATAGACAATAAAAAATAAATTATAACTAAACCTTTAAGAGTCCGTTACGTTTATTTAATACGAGTTAATCATGCAACATTTAAATATAAAATGCCCTGTACGCGATGGTACGTGGTTTCCTCTCAACCACCCACAATTTAACCTTAGATGGATTATCGAAGACTACTACACACCAGTGGTGTATCCTTTAAACCTCCACTTTTCTCAAAATAACCAAAAAGAAGCGGATTTAACAACAAGAATTGAAAAAACTAGAGCGAATATGGAAGATTGCTTAATTTTCATTTTTATCCAACAAGATTTTAGAATATTCTTATGAATGACTTAATGTTAATTAACAATAATATCAAAATATACTTTTTTGGTATGGTATATCCTATCAATTTTTCCAAAGAACCGTTATCTATAATTAGGTAGGTACAGTAGTATGATTATTGTGACTCATTCATCCATTTTATTCTCAAAACATTTATCTCTCGTTTTTTTTTTGACTCCAAGACTTTTTCATTGGTCTTGAATCTTCCATTGTAGGTAAATGAGTAAATGACCTAACCAACTCAATTTGTCTTCACTCAATAAACTCCATAAGTGGTATTATTACAAGACCTTGTCGTATTTGAACATTTTGTTAGCTTGTTCACACTCGTGGCACCTCTCACGCGCCTGAGATATTTCATATCTGCAGGTCATAATACACAATCCTGCTTATTCATCAGTGTCCGTTAATATTTTTCTATAAATTACTTTCTAAACATTTACTTCTGTCTTTCTCGAGTCATTTTTAGTTGATTTATGTATGTTGATTTTAAATTTCTGTTCTAAGGTATCTTCATCTAATGATTTCATTTAATCCTGTATTTTATAATCAATATTGACTGTTAACTATTATAATAGCGTACTTTCCAAAATTCATTCTCACTCCGTATTCCCCAAGAGTGTCGCCTGAATGTGTAAATTTTCCTGTTGATTTTGAAGGTGCTCTGCAATGAGCAGTACAGCATATACACGTATTATTTCAGATATTTTCATGGTTAGGAAGTTTTTATATCTAGCATATAATTATTTGATAAAGTTTTGCATATAATCATTATATTGACAATGAATAAATATACTGAAAAGCAGCTCCTTGCTCTATCCTTTTTGTGGTTATGAAGGCATCCGATATCAAGATTCTACTAATTACATAGTTGACATGACGCTTAGATAATCTCATGATTGTATCTTCTAATTTTAAGCCCATTTTCCGTTTCTCAAACTTTTCCATTTTTTGTTCCTTGAAAAAAGCTTTTATCTAATAGTTGTTTGATTCTGAATAAGTATATAATTTTGCACATTCTTACCATTAGGAAATTCTCCTTAAGCCTTACTCAAAGTGTTTTCTACTATTAGTCTTATTCTGTCATTCAGGATTTTTCCATATACTTTCATCGACATTAAACTTATTTTGCCATAGTTGTTACAGTGCTTACTATTTCCTGATTCAAGACTGTTAGCAACAATCTCACTTCCAGGCTCGTTTAATACAAAAATTATCAAGCACTACCAACGTACGCCTCTGTATAGACAATTTATGAAAATCGTTGGTTTTTTCTAATACTTACCCCTCGTGCGATTCACACATTTGTAATATTTTCATATGATAATATGCTTCGGAAAAATTTGCATTACGACTTGTTTTTTCTTTCTATATATTATTATATTTTAAGACTAATATTCTTTTTATTGTAATTTTTTAATATTTCGTGTTATATAGCTATTCAAGCTTTTTGTAATGGGAAAAAAATCTCCATGGTCTATTTAAAGAAATCCCTAGATTGAAAATCACGATATATAATTATTTTCTCTGTTAGTAACTGTTTTTAAAAGACTTGAAAAATTCAATTGCTGATTGCTATTAAGATGGAAGATTTCCAATTTATCTCCACTGCCTTCAAACCTCACTCCTTCATCTGTTTATTATTTTTTTCGCTCGGAAGAGAAATCGTTTCTTACCAATTCATATTCCTGTATCTCCACTTTTAATTTTTGTTGTCCCAATCTTTAGGTACTTCATCTTCCTGGAAGTCACTCTTAGTGCGTCAATCAGTCTATTATTTTAACCTAGTTCGTAAAGGAATTTTTCTCATCATGGCCAAAACCCATTGAGCACGGATTTTTGATAGATGATAATTGAGAAAATACGCTCTAACTCCTCATCTTCCTGTTCATAGCCTTGTTATAAGACTGTGACTGATAGTCTCATTCTATGGAGATGATTGTTCAGTTTATAATCATTCCTTCTCAATTCCCATTCCTGTATCTTTCAACATAAATACTGCTTTGTATAAGTCTCTCTCTTAGCTCTTAAGGGTTGTGAGGCCAATGATAACCTATGGATTAGTTGTCTGGTGGCCCAGAACACTGCAGATTGGAGCGCAGAGGCAGCTTAGTGGTATTCAAAGGCAGGCCTGCTTAAGTATCACAGGGGCCATGACAACGACTCCGACTGCAGCCCTGGAGGTAATAGTAAACCTACGACAACTGCATATCCTCATTCAAGGAAATGCAAGATATGTTAGTCACAGATTATTACAGGGACCTTCTCCGATAAGCCAAGAACACGTTAAGGTCTACAAAGAGCTATATGAAAAAATAAAGGCAGATCCAATACTGGGAATGCCAACGGATCAGATTGCCCCACAATATAGTTTTAAAATCGACTATACAGTTTACATTCCAGAAAGAAAGGACTGGGAAGCAGGGCCTCTCCTATAACAGCGAGTCTCAACTGGTATACTGATGGCTCGAAAACAGACTCCGGAGTAGGAGTCGGAATATATGGGGTACAAGAGAAGATCACGATCTCTCTAAGCCTAGGGAAACATGCTATCTTTCAGGCAGAGGTAAGGGCGGTGCAATGCTGGGCAGAAGAGTTGATGAGACAGGAGGTGGATAACCGAAGAATCGTCCTCTACTCCGACAGCCAAGCAGCACTTAAGGCGATACGCTCATATAGGATAACATCAAATCTGGTGTGGGAGTATCGGAAGGCCCTAAACAGACTAGGCAATCATAATAGAGTTACCGTAGCCTGGGTACCAGGCCACCAAGAAATAAAAGACAATGAAAAGGCTGATGAATTAGCCAAGCAGGGAGCAACGGAGGTCAGGATAGGGCCAGAACCTTCCTGTGGAATTGCAAAATACCTAAGTAAAGAGAGCATCCACAAATGGATAAACAACCAGGCGTTGCACTGGTGGTATGAAGCCCCAGGACAAAGGCACGCAAAATTATTCCTTAAAAGCACTTCGACAAAACTGTCACACGACCTACTATGTCAAAGTCGGGAAACGACGAGGATGATGGTGGGAATGCTGACCGGACATTATAGGCTGAGGAACATATGCACACAATTGGCCTAGCAGATGACAGCCTATGTAGGTTCTGCCAGGGAGAAGACGAAACCGCGGAGCACATACTCTGTGAGTGCGAATGCCTAGCAAGGGTGCGGTTTCACTTACTCGGAGAAGAGAAACAGAGGGCAGAGAGCTACGCAAAGGAGGCGGGTATCCAGTCTAATAAAAAGAATAAAGCTAGATATTGAGCTCTAAATATGGGGAGGACCACAATAGATCTGCAAAGGTCGCAGTGAGATAGGACAAAAAGCCACTCCAATTCTAATCTAATTTAATCTAGCTCTTTAATAGTACTCACGATCCGCAGCATGCTAAGTCCTGTCATGTGGAAGCCTTGCTGAATATGGTCTCTGAAAAATGAGGTTAATAACTGGAATCTTCACTGCACACTGACATAATACAAAGCAACGTCTCTGTAACGGCAATTTTTCACGTGGAAAACGGTTGTTATAAAAGATGAGCTGCATTGAAAAATGGATCTATGGAGCTTTTACTGCTTCATACTGGCCTACTACGGAGGATATTCAACTGAAAACTACTCTCTGATTGAAATCGAATAAAGTGGGAAAAATAATAACGATGATGACGATATTTATAGATTAAAAGAAATCTTTTGAAGTTATATGTAACAAAAATTGGTGCATCATATGTGATTTTCCACTCAATTTTCGATTCAAGTGAATACGGGTTATGAAGGTGCAGTTATAAAAAATAATATGAAAATTAGCAGCATCCTTTTACAGGTATTTCAACCGACGTGAGTAAGAGTAGGTACTGACTGATTATTTGAAATTCCTACCATCAAGAATAAATTTAAAAGTATAAGAATGGTAATGTGTATGATGGAAAAGATAAAATTGTGAGTAAAAAGGGGGGTGTAAAGTGGGAGAGCCGGTACCTCATTTGAATATAAAGAAATGCAGTCCATTCAGTTTAAAACCTTAAATCTCTAGCCACAAAAAAGTTCGGAGCTCAGAATTGAAAAGGATTTAATGTGAAAACTTCAAATTTATGGCTACAGAACAATGATACCAGTTTTTATAGACTTAAATTATTGGTTAACTTTGGTCATTTAAAACAACCTTTCGCTAACTAAGTTATACATTATAGAATCTAGTGAGCGGCGTAAGAATCACATTTATTGCTGTAAAATCGCCTACAGTGGTTAAAAAAACTACCGACCTTAAATGTTTCTATAGGAATTTCGTTAACAATGTCCTTATTGTTGAATATAATTTATATTTGAAAAAAAAATGCCTTCATAAAAATTGAATTGTGGTTATACATTTTTGTGATTTAAATAGAATGAACAACATAAATTTGAGTGATGAGTCCGAAATACACTTGGCCGCACCGCAACACGTCGCACAGAATGAGTGTCGGTCGGTCATGACACAGATTTGTACACTACACTCACACAGAAGCGACATCTTTGGAGAATTACATTGCTGCTATGAAAGCATTGATGATAATCTCGGAACCTACCCCGCACTGATAAAACTGTAGAAGTAACTTTCACTGCGAAAAAAAAGTTTTATTTCAAATAAATAGGTAAAATGTCACATTCGAAATTGAAGTGTGTGATTAGTGGCGTGGGTTTTCTACTTTTCGCAAACAATCATAAACAATAAAATTACATTATCAGCTCCTAATTAGAAGATAGCCCTCTAGATAAAAGAAAAGTAAAATCCAGAAAAACGTTATCTATGATACCTACTTTGAAGAAACATTCCAGAAAAAACAGGCAACAAAAAATTATCAAGAATGCTGCAAGGAGCAAAACCACTTCGAAGAACAGCTTTGTGGAACGGTAAACTTTTTATTAAAAGCCCGGAAAACTATTTTGATTGGGAGTATTCTGAAGATAATTTTTCACTGAATATAGTAACCAATCAAATTGCTTAATTTCAAGTCATGTGTCAAATTTCATCCAATCACCGCTGTATTACAGCGACAATACCCTACCTGTGGTGTTTTCAGTTTGGTGTTTATTTTTTATTAAAAATTAATTAAACGTCAAACTGACAACTGGATTAAAAATGTCGCAAAGATTTGGTATTGCATCTAACGATTCAATTAATTTACCAATTGTACTTTTCACAACTGTAGTTTTAAATAAAAATGAATAATATTTGATTAAAACTAATAAAGTTTGTATTAAAAATTATTGAACGTCAGATTGACAATCAATTTTTTGATATCTACAAAGTAAAAAATTATCTTATCGAATACTCCTCGGGTCTTGATAAATACTCAAAATTTTGTCGTAGAGAATCCTTCAAGCGTGTTGCTCAAAGATAATAGCCCTCGACCTGCGGCCTTGGGATATTATCAAGCAACACGCTTTCAGCATTCTCTATGACAAAATTATCTTGGTATTATCAAGACCCTAGGGGTAGTACTACTGATAAAAATACCTTTTGCGACAAGTAAGAACAAAAACCTAATGCATGGGATGACCTAAACAGAGCATTTTTCTGTACATACTTAAATTGCGTCAACCGGCTTATTTTTACATGATCCTTTCTCAATAGAAACTATTTTAGTGAGAGTAGTTCCTTTCTAATCTATAGAGGACTTTGTTATCCTTTTTATGCTTTTTTATCGTAATCTTACGGTTGTGTAGCTTCATTTTAAAAGATGGCGAACAGTTGTTGTATAACCCAAAGAAGGTTCGCAACGAAATTGTATAGATTTGGTACGTGGTCGTTTTTTTAAAATCAACAGCTAGTTGTTTACCCACATCAGGTTCAGGTTGATATGTGGTGAAGTTTGACCAAACCTTATGCTTTCCATGCATCAAATTAGGTCAGAATGATGTCTCTTATGTCTTACTAATTTTTATTTTTTAAATGTAGTATCAAAGATAATTAGATTTTGGGCTCAAATTATAATTTTTTGTATAACTACGTAGATGGAACATATTTTTGGAAATGTCATCCGGTGTTTAGAAACATTAGAAGACCTTCTATCTAGTTCAAATGTATAGAAATGGCAACGCATTTTATTTTGTTTCATTTCACGTTCAACAGTCACTTTTTACCTATTCAATGCTCTCGGAAATTGCTGAAAGTTTCATTCATCCTTTTGTGAACATTTTTCATCTACCTGAAGCGGTGTTACAAATTAGTTCTGCTTCTAAGAAACACCCCCTTATCCCGGCCTAAACAAATAATTCACATCCGGCACGTTTTCAGCCAACGAACACAGAATTTCAATGATTTCGGTGATTACAAACTTGGGTCAATATAATTTCATTCACGATCGACTCACAAATGATATATGAAATAATTAAAAGGGGATTAGTGAAATCCTTGCTAACATCAAGTACCTAAATGAAATTGTTATAAGCTAAAGTTTTTGCTCAAGAATTAAATTGTGTAACGGAGCATCCTAATTTTTAAATTTATTCTTTTGATTTCCTTTTTCCTATAAGAAGCCTGGCTTTTAATCAGAAGTATTTTCGGAATTTATTCTTAAACTGAAATATTTATTTATTTTTTTCAAAAGGAGCCGTTCCTTCGCCGGCACCACCTTAGCCTCCTGGGCTCATTGTGGATACTCCTAGTGCTCTGACTACAACCTATCCAGCCAATCCGTTCCCTGTATTAGCTCATACAGGTTCTTTGCTGGTTGGTTGTAGAAGTCTTCTGGAGTCATTTGGGTTCTGCCATACAGTTTCTTCCTTTTGTGGTCCAGTGATTCACAGTTGCATAGTATATGCAGAGCTGTTTCGGTCCAACTCTTGTGAGCTCGTCAGATTTTTCATTGCCTGCGATTCCTTTGTGACCTGGGACCCACTCCAGAGTTACACTGTTCCGAGTCGCCAGTCAGCAAGTTCTTCGCCGCCGAGATGTCACCCTATAGCTCTGAAGTGCTTTAAGGGCAGCTTAATGTAGATCCTGATCTGCTTGGTGTTGTAGGCTCTCATATCATTTGCCATTGCACATGCAAGTATTGCATAGACCTCTGCTTGAAATACAGAGGCGTATTTTCCTAGCAAGACGATTCCTTCGTATTTGCTCGTCTTGCTGTATATGCCAGCTCCAGTGCCGAGCTCATTTTTTGATCCGTCTGTATACCAGATCAGTTCATTCGCTCTACTAAGTGGTGGTGCGTTCTCTTCCTCAAGCTCCTTTCGATCTTTGATGACAATCTCGAAGTTCTTGCGAAAGATATATTTGGTGGTCATGTGGTCTGTTGGCATTTTGAAAATATCATCATCCACATGCCTTATCTCTGTGTGTCCTCTCCCATGTGCCACGTTATGGTCTGATGCTTTTTCCAGTCGGGTTAGTGCTGCCCTTGCTTCGCACATTATGACACAATGTAGCGGAGGAAGGTCTAGCATGGTCTCCAGCGCCGCTGTAGGAGTAGTCCTCATTGCCCCTATAATGCCAATGCATGCAAGTCTTTGGACCTTGCTTAGTTTTAGCATAGCAGAGGATTGTCTCATCTTTGGCCACTATACCAGAGATGCATATGTGATCCTAGGAGTGACAACCATTTTGTACAGCCAGTGTACCATGCTGGGTCTAAGTCCTCATTTAGTGCCGTAAGTGCGTCTGGCAACCATGAAGGTCACCTCAGCTTTCTTGATCACGTGCTGAAGGTGTCAGTTCCAAGTTAAGCCTGGGTCTAGGATAACCCCAAGATATTTTACCTCATCCGACAATCGTATTGGTTCACCTTGAAGCGTCGAAGGGCCAAGTCCTTCCTTTTTCCTTCTTCTGGTGCACGCAATTATCTGCGTTTTTGAAGGGCTAATGCGTAGTCCTTCTTTTACAGTGCAGCCTGTTACTACATTTAAAGCCATCTGGAGTCTGTCTCTGGTTGTACCGTTGTATATACCTTGGGATAGAATTACCAGGTCGTCTGCATATCCTATTATGGTGTTGAATCCTTCTTTGTTTAAGGCTCTAATGAGCCTGTCCATGACCAGGTTCCACAGCAGCGGGTATAGTACTCCTCCCTGCGGACAACCCCTGGTTGCACGTACGGCCATGTCTCCCCCATCAGAGTTGTTTCTATGAGCCTACATCTGAGCATGCAGTCTATCCACCTGCAGCTTGTGGCATCGATCCCAGAATTCCTCGTCGCCTTAGCTATAGATTCATAGGAGGTGTTGTCAAAAGCTCCTTCTATATCAAGAAAGGCTGCGAGCAATACCTCTTTGTTTTCCAGCACGTATTCAGCTGTTTTTATTAGTTGATATAATGCTGTTTCAGTTGATTTTCCCTTTCTGTATGCATATTGATCTTGGCCAGTATACCGTCTCTGATAATATATGTCTGTCGAGAAGTTTTTCAAAAGTCTTCAGCAAAAATGACATTAGACTGATTGGTCTCAGAGCTTTAGCCGTGTCCTGTCCAGATTATCCAGGTTCTTGGAATATGCCCTAGAGCTAGGCTAGCTCTGAGCAATTCATTTACCCTGTAGTGCAGTGTGTTGGCTCCTTTTTGGAGTAGAATAGGATAAATCCTGTCTGGTCCCGGTGATTAATATGGTTTGAAGCTGTTAATAGCCCATTTTGTTTTCTCCTAAATATCTATTTACAGAAAGTACAAGCAGTTGTCACATTTTTTATTGATGATTTCTGACATTTTTAGCCTTCCAGCTTATTCTATTCTGTAAAAAGATCACAGTCTCCAGAAAATGGGAATATCTAAATTTTCAGGAGAAAAATTAATACTTATTATCGAAAATTATTTTCCCAGAGATAATTACACGGTAATTAGATGATTGCATAAATATTTTTTCTGTTAAACGCGTCTCGTAAATTAATTTTTAATTTTTGTTTGTGTGGATTGAGCAACTTGTTAATAACATTTCGATGGTGTCATGTAATTGTATACATCGACCACTTTCATGTTGAAAGCACAATTTAAACAGAAGTCTTTAACGAAAGAGAGAAAGAAAAACTTATCCATGAACAAAAGACATAATTACGTTCGGTACACGTTCCACTTTTTTTTAAATTATAATTAGAATTATTACATGTTGTTGAATTTTGAAGAAATGTAACATTTGGCAAGAGATATAAAAACGAAACCGCGGTGTAATAATAATAATAATACTTTCACGACAAATTCTTATTTCTTACAATAGTAAAGTTATAATTAACATCGAACTAATTTCTGGTTAATAGCGTTTACCTGTAACCCTAATTACAGCTCAAAACCACTATTTTTCCCAAAAACTAACGCAATGAATGGTCTAAGCAGCATATGGTATGGTGAGCGTTTAAATTTCTGTTGTAGATGCATTTAAACGTTGCGCTAAGGGTTACGACTTTTCATAACAAAGAAATTCACTTCTCTTGCATTGTTGATTGCACCAATTAACGAACAGCTTTGAGAGTTTTCGTATATTTAATTTAATTCCAAAAACTGTCTACAATAATGTTGTCACGTTAGCTGTAAAGGTTTCTTCAGAGTAACTAAAAGATTCAGTGAATATAAACACAAAGTCAGAGTGGGAGAGAAAGTCAATGAGTCGGTTGAGATGGGTAAAATACCATGCTATGGAGCTAGATATCGAGGATATTTTGGCCATCGAATAACATGCCCAATAAAAGAGGAATCCATCTTCCCTGATTATGACGGACATGGGCTGGTTCTTAGACAGATCCAAAGTCGACGTCCAAGCTGGATTGTATTTGAGAGAAAATATACAACCCTATTATATATTTTTTGAGGAAATTATTTTTGAAAATCACAGTAATATTAGCTGGAACCTTCTTCGTATTTATCGATCATCACAAACTCCTGTAAAAGTAAACATAATTTGTTCGTTCTTATTATGAGAGCACCAAATCGCCTGACATATTTCCAATAAATTTCCTACATCTGTTATGGATCCTACAACCTGTAATTGCTTAATCTCGATGGATTTTTAACGAAACCAACTAACCGGAAGGCATATTGGTTTTCTTCAACAAAACAAAGAAATCGAAATGACCTACGTACGCCCTTACTAGGCAATTTATATCAAGTATATTAAAATTTCTTGTTTGCTTCACTCCCTCGCGAATGTGAATATATCGCAAAGAGAGAAAGAGAGAGAGGTTTGATGGAAACAGTGGCGTTTATATGTTATTTTCCACGTCCTCATGGTAATTGTTGGTACTCATTCCTAATTCAAATTTAATGTGCTGGTTGGGTCTGGTGCTGTGTGGGGTAGGCATACTGAAAGCTCCATCATATTTTCCGTTATTTCGGTGATTGAACCTACAAGTAGGAAAACCTTTTTTACCCGTTGCTAAAAACAATTAGAATATGCATAAATTTGGATCTTTGGATTTTCTACCAAATATTTGATTGTGTAGATCAAAAAAATTAAATAGGAACTGAATTCATAAGGGGGATTTGAGAGTACAAAGTATTAAAAATTTAATATTAGGGAAAGGATATCCAGATGAGCAATTAATGTGAGAAAATCTCCTGAAGTTCGATATTAAAACGAGAAAGCTTATTGGGGTGGTAGGACGGTGGCGGAGAAGACAGCGGATATTTTAGCGTATCTCGAGTTCAATTTAGAACATCTCATATGTCAATGTATGCGAGATCAAGATCCCAGCGAGTCGGAACGTTGCGAGGACCAGATAGGGCACAGAGAAGGGCGCAGAAGTCGCGAGAAAATCCCGAACACGACGAAGAGAACTGAAATTCATTACATGCTTGGCTTCATAGGGAGATTGTATTTTTTTTTCGTTTTGGAGTATTTCCAGCGATGCCCCTAGGAGTGGCTCTGCGCCGCTACGCTGTTTAGATTACGTCGTGCCATAACGACGCTGTATGTTACCTTTGAATTGCAAGGATTTTATATATCGCGAAATGCCGTGGTAGGAATTTTAAATGGAGTTCGAATTTGAATTTTTCTAATAATGCCGCCGTTCCCGTGGGTATGCATCCAAATCGGCAAGATGGATGCGTTTCGAATAAAATTTGCTCAGATGAAAAGGCAACTCTTGAAATTTTTGATATATTCACTTGTTACAAATGAAAATGCTGAAAATGCATCTAAATGAAAAGTAGTGTCTCTAAACCGATGAAGATATCGGATGTTTTGTCAAGCGACAAGTCCTTCTGCTCCTTTTCAGAATGCTATGAATAGTAAAAGGTAATTTTGGTGGGAACGTGCGAGAACTGTAGCAATTGATAATTCTACCGTTTCCCACTGCTTCTAAAAAAACTTCTGGATAAGCAAGAAGCGACACATTCATTTCGTTTCACAATAATTAGTGCTTAAAAATGATCGGGCAAAATGTTGAATCAAATTTAAGAAATTATAAAACATCATCCAATATTACATTTTAGGCTCATAGAAATATCAGGTATTGTGTCACAAATTCCAACGAGAAATTAACTTTTTCACAAAAATTAGGTGTATATGGGATCAAATACTCTCAATGGAATGTTTACAAAGATTAATTAGGATATAGTGAACATATTAGTTGTTCCAGATTAAATACCTATCCAGATGTGTCAAACTATGCAAACACTTGATGGAATAATGAATAACAAATTTCCAGCCTTAATACTTTGAGAATTCACAAGCTTACCTCTCAGTACAGTCGTTCTATTCAGTCAATGTCATCGTACTTAATCCGAAACTGTGGTGAAATAGCGTATACATACATACTCCTGACGATGCAAGCACTGTAATTTGTTAAACCAGTATTTTGCATTGATCACCCTGTAAGAACTTTGCAGCCGCAAATAACAAATTATCTTCCAATAAGTACAACTGTATAATAAAACGATAGTCGGAATTGTCATTCTTTTGTTATTTTCAAGGTACCTAATAATAACGCATCAGTTCAGAAAAATAATTTGTAAATGTAAAAATTTTAATTTTGGAGAAGAATATTATGCTTTACCTTCCTACCTGAGCGCACCCACAGTACCTAGGGGAATAACAAAAGATATGAAATCCGTCTTTTGTCCTTATATATATATATAGTTACCTGGGTAAACTGGATTCAATGCGAGAGACCCTGACACGAATCTATTAAAAAATCACCGTCAACTGTATACAAATCAACAGACTCGGTCTTTTATTTTTCGATCGGGCCAGTTATGGATTTAAGTTTTATTATTTCTATTTCCTTTGGACCGCACACACAAGAGAAGAGTGTTAAAGAGTAACAGTGTCGTGGAGAAAAGAATTTGTCAGGTGAAAATGTATCACAAAATGGCCTTTTTGATACACAAAAGCAAATTCTCTCACAAAATAGAAAATTTATGTTTTATCATTTGGGATAAGAGTTTCAGCTTGTGGCACAGTCATATTTTCGATTGGCTTAATCCCACCCATATGGGAGACCAAAAGTTTCTTATATAATATATGTAACTTTCAAATATTGTTTATTTAGATCAACATAATTATTTTTTCGACATTTTCTCTGTGAAATAAAAAATAAAATTGATTGATGTAAAATATTGTTGAATCTTTGGAAGTTATTTTTAATTCTAAGGAGAAAAGAGAATACCTAGGTGAAATAAATTTAGTTATTGTGATTGAAAATAGATATACATATTTGCTTGCCCCTGACCATACTAGCCATCCAAGCTATGGAAACGGATACGCCAACGTGCCCTCTACTGGCAGAAATTGTTAGTTTGAAAGCAAAACATCGAAACAGCTGATCCGGAGAGAAGTTTGTTTGAAGAAAGAGAGCAAATAAGCTGCCTTTATAAAAGCCGAATCACTACTTTACTAGCGACCTCTATCGTGAATATATTGAACCCAAAAATTACTTGATAAGTAAGGTTTATACACTTGTAAGAAGATCCCTCTCAACCATTCTTTCATCTCATCAACGGGCCAGACGTTTGTTGGTTGCTTATCGAAAATTACTCGATGGTACGGAGCATTATTTAACACAATCACAGTGGGGTCATACAAAACTGGTAAAAGCTTCTTAGTCTAGTCCTCAAGTTCAAACACGTGCTAATCCTTGATAAAGCTCCTAAAAATATCAGCGATGGCAATTTCCATTGTTATTAACAAATTATGATAAATAAGAAGCGTTTTGTTGATCTATTAATATTTAGGGAATTTTCTAAAAAGATCCGTGAAGAAGATTTCTTTACTTTGTTTATAATAATAAGTAACATAAGTTAGTGAAAAATGGCAAATTAGTCATGTATTGTTCACTTATATCATTGTATAAATATACAATGCTTATATTACTTATTATGAACAAAGTAGGGACATTTTTCAAACTTCTATGAAGTTTAATGGTTTTAATTATGTATTATAGGAAGTGCTCTACAACACGAAAAATTTTCGAGACAATCATATACATTTTTCTAGTTTACAATAAACAAAGTTTGTTAATGATCAATTGCCTTTTTCAAATTTTTAAATTGACAATCATCACCTCAAGAATTATTAAATGTCACCTGTCTGCTGTTAAAGAGGTGCACGCATACCCAAAATGAGTCTTAATTTTGTATGCGCTAATACATGTATGTGTGTATATGGAGTAATATTCATTGAGACCCAGAAGATCTATCGTGTTTCAGTCCCCCTCTTTGCTAGTTTATCTGCTATTTAATTTCCTCTCATTTCCAGAATCCACAGTAAGGTGACTACATTTTCTCGCCTAGTTCATTGGGTTTGTCTAGGCATTTCCACACAATTTTCAACTGATTAAACAAGAGCTGAGTGTTTCAATGACTGCTTAACTATCTGACCTTTTAATAATCCTTTGCCTTCTACATCCTTTGTCAATATTGAACTGAGCGCACTTTTTTATGGCGTGAGTTTCCGCTTGAAAGATACTTGTGGATTTTTCCTTTTCAGAGTGTTTGGTTTCTGGCCCTTACACTCCTATTGCTTTTGAGCCAGCTGCGTACCATTGAATGACATTCTTTACAAGTCTGGTAATGGTATTTGGATCCCATTCCTTCTTGTTGCTTAATTCGGTAACGAATTTGTTTGTTTTTCATCATATCATCTTGTGGCATATCTAAGGTTTTTTAATGATTCCCTCCCTACTTAGTCTGTATCTTGCTCTTTCTGCAACACTTTCCACTACCATATGCAGTGGAGTGAGGTTGAGAATCACTTCCATGAATGCCGTTGGGCGTGTTCTCATTGCTCCTGTAATGCATTTGTAGTACAATTGTTCCAGGATAACGTTTCTATCATATTTACCACACATTTGTTAGTCACTTTGAATAATAGAAAATTGGGAGTTTTATGGTAGCCTGTTCATGATTCTCTTGACCGATTTTGTCATTAAATTCTTTGAATGCCTGGAACAGTTAATATTTGTAACTGCGTTTTTAGAAAAGCTTCTCCTAACAAACCTTGCCCCATTCACATGTTTTTTGTGTGCACGTATTGTTTAATTTGCTGGTATTTGTTTTATTTTAAGCATGTTCAGTAGTTGTTTATTTATTAGAATATAAATAAGTTTTATTTATAATTGTTTTTACGTACGACTCTAGCGTGCTTAAAAAAATCCAAAGCTTTTGTAATTTTTATCGATATATTTTTTATGTACTAGAGAGTGATTTAATTTTTCGTAATTTCAGCTTACGATCCATCTCAATGCGACTATGGACCAATACTGGCCTCATTAGCAAAGGTCAGTAATATTTAATTTTTAAGCACGTTAGGGTCATCATTAAGGCAAATTTTTTACTGAAATGTTTAAAAAGATTGAAGTATATACAGGATGTCTCTCAGTTTGTCATTACACCTTTAAATGTGTATTGTCCGCCAGATTTTTTTTATTCGTTTATTGATATAGTGAATGGTTAGAAAAACTTGGACAGGGAGAAATATCGAATTTATATTTATATTTCTTGTACAACATTTGTGATTTTGGGGGAGTATCTAGAAGAAAAAGTTACACATATAATTTTTTCATCACATTTGTAAAAGACAAATGGATATGATTCGGACACGCAAAGATCGTGAAATTAGTGGATTCGTATTATGTTAGTTTAATTGTGTTTTGAAAATTAAATACCATGGTTTATTCCATTGCGGATAGGGTAGATATCATTTCTCTTCCTTTATAAGCAATGAGTGTGAAAATGTACTAGCTTAGTTATATGATATTACCCTCAAGTATTAAAAATTGCTTATGAAGCGGGATCTTTTCGGCGAAAATTTCCTGCCAGCTATCGAAAATTCGTTGAAATGTCGCGATTTGGACAAGATTCTTCAAGTTTTATTAAAAAAAAGTAACTAACTTCACCGATGAATGGAGAGCCTTTAAAGCAGCATGGCTATCAAACGCAATTAATTTTCTGGCTGAGTTAAGGCGTTTTTTGGGGCACTCTTGAAAGTAGAGTAAATCTTTGATGATTTATATAAGGACTGGTACGCAAATTTTGTTCATTAAATCTTATCTGCAAATAGTATAATGAGATTTTCGAGAAACATAATTTTATATACCGAGTAAAAAGCATTAAACTGTGAATACTGAGCTGAAATTTTGGCAAAAAAATTTTCAAAGGACCAGTCATGAGGACACGAAGAAAGGAAATTTTAGCTACCAACACGTCAACAAGTTATATATAGTGTAAAACCAAAAGAGTGAAAAACGCAAAAAAATTCAATGGTATAGAGAATTTCACAATATTTTGTTGACTCGGCATCTGGCCTTAAGGATTTGATAATAAAAGTTCATAAATCCCTCATTATAGTGAACAACAGATTCGTCCGTAAAATTTCGATACTAAAAATAAATTAAACTTATCTTGTAAAAAAACTTAAAATTTCCTCAAAATAAAGGCAACTTCTATTCATTGATTGAAATGGAACAAATTGAACTGTTGAAACATACAGGGTGGCCCACCGTAGGCACTTTAATTCATTTCATGTGATTGATAGATGTTATCAAGAAGTGTTTAAAATTAAAAATATTTAGTTCGATAATGGTACATTTGTACTGTATCTGCAAAACATCGTAAGGTATCAAAGATACATCCTTTCATTTTATGAATTCATACTTAGGGAAGGGTTATTCATTGCCAATAAAGGTACTGAGCCTACTTTTGTCACGGCAGTTAGGAAAGAGGTATTAGACCTGACCTTGAGTACCAGCAGAATAAGTGATAACATAGTAGCTTGGCGGGTTTCACAGGAACCATCATGTTCCGACCACAGGCATATAAGATTCGATCTTGAGTCACCACCCCTAATAATGAGTAAGTTCAGAAATCCAAGAGAGACGAACTGGGAAGGATACAATAAATCCCTCAGAGAGTCACTTGAGGAAGGGACAGTCACTATAAAAGGGAGAGAAAGCCTAGAAGTGGCAGTTGATCAGGTTAATGAGGCAATCTTGAATGCCTACCGAGAAAACTGCCCAGAACGAACAAGGCAACGCAAAAGGAACACAGTTTGGTGGAACAATTACCTAGAGGGATTAAGAACCGAGGTAAGAAGGTTATTTAATAGAGCCAAACTCAACCAAAACTGGGACCTATACAGGAGTAAGCTCACTCTATACAATAAGGAGATCCGGAAGGCCAAAAGGGACTCATGGAGAAGATTCTGTGAGGAGGTTCTAGAGACCACAGAATGCTCCCGAATCCACAAAGTTTTGTCCAAGGATGGCTCTAAAGACAAGGTGAGTCTCCTCAAGAAAACGGACGGAGACTATGCAGAAACGGCACAGGAAACCTTGGAGCTGTTGACAAAAGCACACTTTCCTGGAGCCACCATTGATCTGAGTATGCAGGAGGTAGTCAGCAATCCCCAAGAGGCAGGTAGACCCAGTAGGGAAGACTGGCAACTTGCCACTGACATTACAAGACCAGATAAGATAAGGTGGGCCATAGACGAATTCCAACCCTTTAAATCACCAGGGGAGGATGGAATCTATCCGGTACTACTGCAGAAAGGTAAAGAGGCATTAGCGCCACAACTAAGTAAGATCTTCAAGGCTAGCTTAGCTTTAAGGCATACTCCGGTAATATGGAGGAAGGTGAAGGTCATATACCTTCCGAAGGCAGGTAGAATTTCTGACCAAACGCCCCAGTCATATAGACCAATTAGCCTAACGTCCTTTCTGCTCAAGACTTTGGAAAAGCTAGTGGATAGGTACATAAAGGACAACGCTCTGAAAACTCGCCCTCTAAGCGAGAGTCAGTATGCGTATCAACAGGGTAAGTCAACAGACTTGGCTCTGGACGATTTAAATAGGCTACTGTCCAAGTCGATCGACGACAAGGAAATAGCAGTAGCTACTTTTCTGGATATAGAGGGAGCATTCAATAATGCTTCTCCAATATCTATAACAAGGTGTATGGAAAGAAGGGGGGTCGAACCCATCATCTGCGGGTGGCTTGCAGCTAATCTAGGGAATAGGATAATCACATCCACCCTGGGGGAGGCAACCATCACAGCGGGTGTGGAAAGGGGTTGTCCTCAAGGAGGCGTTTTATCGCCCCTTTTGTGGGCGATCCTAGTAGACACGCTTCTAGTACGGCTATCAGACAAAGGTATTCGGTGCCTGGGGTATGCGGACGATCTTGCCATCGTCATAAGAGGACGGTTTCCGGACACAGTATCGGAGCGCACCCAAATGGCGCTTGATATAGTGAGTGGCTGGTGTAGGGAGGAGGAACTAGCAGTGAACCCCTACAAAACTACACTGGTACCGTTTACAAAAAAGAGAAAATTGCAAGGACTACAAAAGCCGCAAATCAACGGAGTGGAGATTCCATTTGCGAATGAAGTTAAATACCTAGGGGTAATATTTGACCAGAAGCTCAATTGGAACTCCCACATTGAAAAAACCGCACATAAGGCCAGAATCGCTCTTGGAAGATGCAGGCAAATGTGTGGAAAGAATTGGGGATTAAATCCTAGCATGACCAAATGGTTATATACACAGGTTGTGAGGCCAATGATAACCTATGGATCAATTGTTTGGTGGCCCAGGACACTGCAGATCGGAGCGCAAAGGCAGCTAAGTGGTATTCAAAGGCAGGCCTGCTTGAGTATCACAGGGGCCATGAAGACGACTCCGACAGCGGCTCTGGAGGTGATACTAAACCTACCACCACTGCATATACTTATTCAAGGAAATGCAAGATCTGTTAGCCACAGATTATCACAGGGATCCTCTCCGATAAGCCAAGAACACGGTAAGGTCTACAAAGAACTATATGATGGAATAAAGGCAGATCCAATACTGGGAATGCCAAAGGATCAAATTGCCCCACAATATAGTTTTAAAAACGAATATACAATCGTAATTCCAGAGAGAAAGGACTGGGAAGCAGGGCCTCCCATAATGGCGAATCTCAACTGGTACACTGATGGCTCTAAAACAGACTCTGGAGTAGGAGCCGGAATATACGGGGTACAGGAGAAGATAGCGATCTCTCTAAGCCTAGGGAAACATGCCACTGTCTTTCAGGCAGAGGTAATAGCGGTGCAATGCTGTGCAGAGGAGTTGATAAGACGGGAGGTGAATAACCAAAGAATCGTCATCTACTCTGACAGCCAAGCAGCACTAAAGGCGATACGCTCATATAAGATAACATCGAATCTGGTGTGGGAATGTCGCAAGGCCCTCAACAGACTAGGTAGTCATAATAAAGTAACCCTAGCCTGGGTACCAGGCCACCAAGGAATAAAAGGCAATGAAAAGGCCGATGAATTAGCCAAGCAGGGAGCAGCGGAGGTCATGATAGGGCCAGAACCTTCCTGTGGAATTGCCAAATGCCTAAGTAAAGGAAGCATCCACAAATGGATAAACAACCAGGCGTTGAACTGGTGGTATGGAACCCCAGGACAAAGACACGCTAAACTATTCCTTAAAAGCCCTTCGGCCAAACTGTCACACGACCTACTACGCCAAAGTCGAGAAACGACGAGGATAATAGTGGGAATGCTCACAGGGCACTGTAGGCTAAGGAAACATATGCACACAATTGGACTAGCAGAAGACAGCCTATGCAGGTTCTGCCAGGAAGAAGAAGAAACCGCGGAGCACGTACTTTGTGAGTGTGAAGGCCTAGCAAGGTTGCGGTTTCACTTATTCGGGGAAGAAAAACCGAAGGCAGAGAGCTACGCAAAGGAGGCGGTAACCAGGCTATTAAGTCTAATAAAAAGAATAAAGCTGGATATCGAGCTCTAATATAGGGAGGACCACAATAGATCTGCAAAGGTCGCAGTGGGATAGGACAAGGAGCCACTCCAATTTTAATCTAATCTAATCTAATCTACATCCTTTCAATAATAACTGCATGAAATGAAATTGAAATAGTGTCGAAAAGGAACAAAGTGAACTCTGACTGTAAATAAAACAAAAAACCTGGCACTGCATTCTACGTTTTGTCGTTAATTAACCGGTTCATCATACAATTTACGGCTGGTATCATTTGTTTTTGGTATAGACCGTTCTTCGAATTGAATTTTTTGCATTTGATCATCAACTTACTTGGTTTAATCAGCATCCCTTCGTTTTTTTCACTAAGTATATTGTGGCTTCGAATATACTATAACTTTGATGTTTCAATGATTGTAACACATTTCTCACAATTCGCTTCGTATCCAGCGATAAATGCACTTTTTTGCCCTATGACATACAAGATATACAGGGTGCGCCAATTATTTCCACTCGATCTCTAGCACCGAAACTAAAGAGGTATCAACAAGATTTCTTGTAGGTTTATACGGTGTCACTCGGACTACAATTGTAA
>CAJUYI010000041.1:384710-414099 GCA_910591695.1 Galerucella pusilla
TTACAATTGTAGTCCGAGTGACACCGTATAAACCTACAAGAAATCTTATTGTTACCTCTTTTAGTTTCGGTGCTAGAGATCGAGTGGAAATAATTGGCGCACCCTGTATAAGAGTGAAATGTTGATTACAAACCAAAATTATTCCCAAATCCCCATTTTCTTTTTTATATATAAATATTTCAATCCCATTATGTAAATATAAGAAGGGCATTGGAAATAAAGTGGGTAGGTGCAGTGGCCGGATACGAAATGCCTCCCGAAAAAGGGTTTCTTACCTGTCGCTAAAAGGGTCACATACGAATTGCCTCCTAAGCTCTAAATAAATTACCAGCTTCTAATCTTTGTACGAAGGTGAGACGTTGCCAAACTTTCGTCCTTTTATAGAATTTCGTTAATAACTCAATATTAACCATTATTTTTTGGTTTTAATATTTTGATTATTTTGATCAAAAACATAAAGACATGATAAGTATTTTATACATTTATTAAAACAAATCATCAGCAGAAACTTACAAAATTACATAATATTATCATCGCAGAAAATTTAAAAACACCAATTTTTAAGAAAATTACGACTCAAACAATAAAATTCAGTCTGCAGACTGAACTATTCAATTTTATATACAAATCATCAGAAGAAATTTACAAACTTACAAATTATTTTTCCTAAATTTGTATGACACTAGTTTCACAAATTCTAATTTATTTATTGTACCTTCTCTTAATTGTAATATTTTTTCATTTACAAAATTGATTTTTGCTGTACTTTCCTCAACAATTCTTTTTGGAGACAGAATTTATTTTAATATAGGTATTTATTTGAAATTGTAAAATAATCTCAATAAAATTATTTATATTTGGATGAGGGCAGTAGAAAGACGAGTTATACTTGGAATGGAAACTTTCACATGGGTTTGTGGTTCTTTCTAAAGATGAAGAGTGCTCAGCCCAGAGATGTGGCGGAAATTTCGAATTTTCCGATATATAATTATCCACAAGATAATCACAAAACTGAGTGACCCTTTCATCGACTGGTTTAATTTCGGACAAATCTATTGCAAAAAAATCGCCAACTTCTTCAGGATCTAAGAATGATAGGCCAAAAATATATGACAGAAAATGGGTAATTTCACTTGAGTCAGCACCTTTTTTCTGGTATTCTGGAGCTAAGCCCAGTGCTTGAAGCTTTCTATACCAAGCCTGACCCAAATGAAAACGACATCCACGAAGATCTGCTTCAGGGAATGCCTTACGGATACCATTATGTATAGAAATTTCAAAGTCTGAAGTTATTACTTTAGGGGATACAGGGCAATTGAGTTTAATACATTCTTCTATGATATATTTAAACACGAGATAATAAGAAGATGACTTTTTATCTTCAAGTAAACAGAAGACGAGAGGAATATAATGTCCATTTTTTAAGCCATGTATAGTGAACAATTGGGTGAAAAAGCGAGGACAGTACTCAAAAGTTCCGTCGACATACCAATTGGAAACAGTCGAAAGAAAAGAAAGATTTGAAGAACAGGATAATATAACAATGTGATTATCTTTGTCATTTTTAATTATAAAATTTTCGTTCCTATTTGTAATAATCGAAGTTGAATCGATAGCAATATGAAATTCAGATATACTTTTAGGAAGTTTAATTAAAGAATTAGTTGTTCTAGCGTAATATAAATTCTGTCTCACCCTATAGATATCGTTGGTAGTAAATGTCTCTATATTCGTCTTCTTAAGTTCTTTACATATGAGCTTCATTGGTTTTTCGTTGATATCTTCCACGGCTGCTCTTTTTATCGAATTGCTTACGGCTTTCCTATTGGACACTTCGGCAGACAACTTCTCGTGATTGTGATCTAATATCGACTCAATTATCGAATTGTCACATCCCTGCGTTTTCACAAATGCTTTGCAGGTTTTCTTAGTACATGTCCATCGCTTTACCGTATCTTTGGCCAACATTTTTTGAAAACCGAATGTGAAACCATCAATTGATATTAAAGGTTTGCCCTTTTGACTCGAACACATCGTTGATTCCATTATTTCGAATATTATAACTTAATCCACTTAAACACAATTTGAACTTAAAATTGACAAACTGATACAAGCTTTAAATCGACAAAACTGAGACAAGAACTAATAAACTTGAAGTATTTATACAAAAATTAAGTGATCACATAATTATAGAAAGAATATTTATTATAAACAACTAATTACCAGATTTAGTAGGTGCAAACTACCCTATTCATGGAATAGATTAGAGATTAGAATCGTGTTAGATCAAAACAATTAGAATACTTAGTGTAGGTACATCGGCTTTATTTTTAATGGTAAACAATTTTATTTTCTAAACAAAAATGTACACTGATTAAGTAATCACATCATTATAGAAAGGATATTTATTATAAACAACTAAGTGTACTTCGGCTTTGTTTTTAATTGTAAACAATTTTATTTCCTAAACAAAAATGTCGTACTCTGAAATATTTTGTTAACAGATTTTATGTACAGTGCATAAGAATTAGAAAAATAAAAATAGATATATATTTACCTATTCAAATTATAATTTGGCAACATTGTGTCATTATACAAAGATTAAGCACACAAAATATTACCATAAATGATTAAGGACCCGGAGGCATTTCGATTGTACCCGGGAGGCATTTCATCTATGAAAATAGGTACCTGAAAAAACGGGAGGCATTTCGATAACACCGGGTGCAGTATAGGTCGGACAAAAAAGCAAGTTCTTTTTTTTTATTTAACATACTGCGTCAACCACTAGGGTTATTGGCAGTTCAGTACATATCAGCTACATTATGATTATAAATTGTACATGTTGATGGCTTTGAAGAATCTCAAGGAATCATTGATTCCTAACTGTAAGGAGTTGGGGATCTTATGTTGTCTTCGTTGGATTGCAAATTGGGGGCATTTTAGGATAATATGTTTAATGGACATATTTTCATTACATTGGGAGCATTGAGGTGGGTCTTCTTTATTTAGTATGGATTCGTGCGTTAAGGCTGTGTGTCCAATCCTTAATCAGGTAGCTTTAATTTGTTGCCACTTATCTACAACAAAGCTCCTGACAGTTGCTTTGTGGTCTTGGTGTGGTATCAGCTCCAATTTTGGGGTATGACTGTTGCTGACTGATTCTTGAGCTGAGGTATCGTCGTCTTCGTTACCCTTTATACCGGAGTGTGATGGTACCCATAAGAAGGATATATTCCTATTATCGGACTGGAGTTTGAAAAGTTGGTTCTTGATTCTTAGAATGACTTCGTGGTTTGAGTAGACGGATTTTAAACTTTGCACGGCACTTAGAGAGTCGGTAATAACCAAAATGTTTTTATTGTTGGGCACAGGCAATTTTAAGGAATGTAATATAGCTGAAAGTTCTCCAGTGAATATGCTGCTGATATCTGGTAGCCGTAGTTCTTTTTATATTCACCTATACAATCAGATTAAAATATTCATAGATAAGGTGGTCAACCATTAATCGTGAAAATTACTTTTAACTTAAAGAATGAACATTCGGAAATAAATCTTTGGACGCAAAAATAAATATAACAGTTGAATAAATTCAAAAACGGAGTCTCAAAACTATTTCACCAGCCAATCATTTCAGTTGTAGAACTATTAGGCATATCTTTTAGCTTTTCGAAGATTAAATCATGTTTGCAAAACGAAATATTTTGGAATGAAAAATAACGATGTGATGTGACCAATTGATTCAGGAGACCATTTTACATAAATATGGAAAAATGTTAACAATATTCCCAAGTTTTGGTAATAAAAAAAAAATATAGCTATTCAGATACTGGAAATGCACTATTTTAGGTTTGAGTTTAGTTTTTTAGAAAAATGGAATTGCATGTTAAAATAGTATAATGAAATTTTCGTAAAAGCACAACAACTTGTTTAAAGCTAAATTTTGAGCACAAATTTTCCTTTGAAGTCCAATTTCTTCGGAAAAAATCCAACGATACATCAACCGAAAAAGTTTTAATTTCACAGATCCTCAAAGTGTAGGTAATAAGATTCGCAAAGATAGTTTGAAATAAGAATAGCAAACAGAAACAAAAGAATATTCAGCAAATTGTACCTCATCCTAAGAAGATAAATAAGATCGTATTACCATTACAAAAGAATATCCTTCATCATCACCTCAACAATATTTATTGTGAAGTTTGCAAAGCTCGTAAATTTTTCTTTGGCGTCGCCGGTGGAAATGATTGTTGGCAAAAAAATCCCCAATCATATTATTTCCTCAAACAATCAAAAAATTCTCATTATCTCTCACAATAACAATCCCCAATCAAAATAATCGTTAATAATACGCTGACGTTGCTGCTGATAAGTTTTTTTTTTCTCTGTCTCTCTCTCCTTGAATTCATATATAAATTAATTTGCCCTCGTTCTTCTTTAAAGTCTTCCCGATATAATTTAAAAAGGATGTTTCTCATAGGGGTTGCATTTTTTATGTGCAGATATTCGCCACCCCTTAATAAGGGTAGAAAAAAAATGAGTCACGAAAGCACACCCTCGAGTCCTTATTCTCTTAAAAAAGAACCCGCGGCCTTAGCTTTAAATTATTGATCCTGATCTTGCTATTCCTGCTTTCTGACCAATAAATCCAAAAAGGATATGCGAGAGATTTTAAATTGTAAATTCAGGAAAGAATCTGAAAAAATGATCAAGACTTTTGTTACAATAAATGTATTCATCAATGATAATAAGTATCAGCTGATTCGGAAAAGGAAAGCAAAACGTTCAAAGTAAAAATGTAAAATCAATGGATGGATTAAAAAAACACAGATATTTTGTATTCCTTTTAATTTTTAACTTCAGTGTTAATTTGAGCTATCAGTTATGTGTGTGTGTGTGTGTGTGTGTGTGTGAGGTTGTGATATTGACTGCGGATCCTTACGGTTCCATTAGCCTAACCAATATTCGACTTACCATAATATCACCATACATTAATAGTTTTTTACATCTATATTATGTTATGTGCTCTTGGTAATAAACCATAAAAAATAATTATCTGAAATGGAATTGGTGAAAATCAAGACCACATATACATTTTCAAACCTTCCAATACTATTAATTGGTTCTCCCAACATACTTTGCAAATTGTACGTCAGCGTACACCCTATTATTTTGGCTATGTTCAGATGGCCTTGAATAAAACATTTTTTAATCTGAAAACCAAACTTTTTCAATATCTTCAGGAAACCTTCTCAGAAAAAGTTGCATCTTTCCATAGGTTCTCCTTTACGTCGACACAAATACTGATCCAAAAAGAAAAAATACAGCAATGATTTGAAATATACGTAGTATTTATATGAAGGTTTATTTTCCGAACTATGAACATACTAGAGAAGTAAACAGACATATCATCTGATGCCAACATAAACAATGTCAAAGTTTATCAATTAATTCTGCTTGATTCCACAGATGTTACCATGTTCTATCATTAAATTCTAATAATACTAAATAATAATTATATAATTGAGATAAATGTATGGAGAGGGATTCATTAAATCTTTGATAATACACAAAATTTCATTGTTACATGACGTTTCTGTAATTCTGCATTTTTTAGTAAAAGTGACAACTCTGCTTACATTGAATTATTACATTTTTTTGACAGCTGTTTGTTTTGATTTTCACTAAACATGTTATGGCTGTTCAATATATCTGATGTAGATCAATTAAGGATGCTTTATTGATTAGTTGAATGATTTTGTACTATGCAAAAAAAGAAAGTATGTTTTTAATACATCCTTTGACAGGTAAACAGCAAGTTATGAACATTTATTACTGAAATTACTGCTTAATTTGATTTATAAAACACCATTTACCCATTCTAATAAGAAAACAAATTTGTATTATAAACAGAAAATAAACAATGTGTAACTATACGAATTTATTATTCCATGTCGACTACAACTAAAATTTATTCCTTGAGTAATAAATGAATCTAGGATGAATATTTCTTTTGAATTTAAAACCTTACACAGCACGGCACTGGTATTGGAATCTGTGACATTTGCTGTTTCTATTGCCATCCTTGTTTTGCAATGAGTGAATCGACTTAGATGTTGGCTTCAAAAAAATTGTGTTGTCAGTATAACTATTCATCTAGTCTGATTGATGATCGAAGGGTTTATTAGTATGGAAACATTAGAAAAACTACTTATTTAATAAAAACAGTTTACTTTTATTGATTGCCGCAGAAGATATGTGATACAGCCAGTCCATATTCCTAGTCCTTAATATTTTTGCCATGACGACTTATTATAATACTTATTTGGCAAATTTTTTTGAATAATTTAAGACATAAATACTAGTGGAGCATCTTTTATTCCGATTGAAATTGTGATAAAAATAACAAGAATGCGATATATTATTCACTTCAATTTCATAAGATTTATTCTTTTCACTTTATAGCAAAGGTGTGCTATTATGGAGCTTCCTGATGCGTATATATCTTTGAAGACTTCAGTCCAGTCCTTTATTCACATCCCTGTAAATAAGCTGAAATTTGGTCTTCCCATCTTATTTGTGGTCTGCTCCTTGGTCTGCTTTTTGCTAGGGCTCAATTGTTGCTTCCGGCTATGCAATTTACTATATCCTTCTAAATAGGTACTATATAACTTACCACATAAAGTCCTCCTTTAGCACCTATCTCATTCTGTACACTTTTACAATTTGTTTACTAAGTATCCTGCATTATTGATAAAAATAATATAAGGCTCGATCATTCGAAAATAAGTAAATTGTTGTTCGTCCAACAAAACTGTAGTAAAAAGTTAATATTGATACTGATTGTGATATGATATAAATAATAATTTCTGTTTACTTTCTCACGATATCCACCTATTGCGCCAAAATTCTTTTTGCTAGACTTCACGTCTTTCATAGAATATTATGATCACTTATTTATTGTAGATGTAATATTTGTTTCTTTGGATAAGATTCGAATAACCTTTGAAAAGTGAAGGTGAGATATGAGAATGTCAAAGAGGAAACAGATGATGTCAATATCATATTTACTATAAAAATATATAAAACTTGATATAAACAAAAAATAATATACTTCGATTTTGACATTGCGTAAGCCTCTGACATGTTTGTTGGAGGATTCAACTGAGTATTGAGTAACTAAGCGTTCATTTACCCTTCGCTAAAAAGAAATAGTTATTTCTCCAATTTTTTGGTCAACAAGCGGTAGCTCCTCGTCTTCCTTCATCTTATTGGTAATTGGTCGTAAGTTTTGTTGACAGTTTGTGTACAATCTTAAACTATTTGTGGAACCAGTTTAGAAAGTCATACAGTTTGGTTAAATCTAAATAATCAGAAATTGGGGATAGTGTTAACTTTTCCTATTCATAAGTAGTCCATTGAAAAGTTACATTTGGGGTTGCGTTTTTCAGAGGACGCAATTTTATTTTTTTGATGTGTAGGGGGGGTCGGTGTAAAGCTAAAACCAAGTTTGTGGGGTCGCCACCCTTGTCCCACGGCCGCCATCTTGAAAATAGGAGTTGAAATGGTTTTTACGATATATCTCTAAAACTATTTATTTGATAAAAGAAATTTGTCGACATTTTTTGTTGCAAATTAAATTGTCTACAACTTTGGTCCGGTAACTTTTTGTCGTAGAACTATAAATAAAAAAGTTATAAGCGAAAATCTTCAGAAATTCGAGAAAAAAATTTATATTTTTCTATGTAACTTTTTTTTTATCAATTTACGAAAAAATTATATCTGACTATTTTTGTAGATCGTTTTTCGAGGAACAACTTTTATTCGCATCATTTTTTCATTACGTCAATAGCTAAGGTTTTACAGCGCTCCGAAGTGAGTACTATTTTTAAGTACCTACTCTTAACTTAACCTATATTATACGTGTGTACTAATAATATGTCATCAGTTATTGTTTTTTTTTATTTTGTTATTATAATTTTTTTAATTATAAATTTTGCAGCTCCTTACAATATCGGTAAAATGAAATTTGTGAAAACCCTGGAGGAACATTTAGAGTTTGCAAGTGGAACGGCTTTGTTTCTCAACAAGAGAGTTGACCCTGCTTTGCTCACTGTAATTGGTGAACGTTTTTTTATCTCTTTATACGGTGGTAATAGAGATGATAATTCTCTTTACAGCCTAAGATACAAACAATTCGCCAAGGCAGTGACAAAAAGTACATTTAACTTATCTTCACTTCCTCCAACACAAGACACAGCTCGCTTTCATACTTTCCGAGTCTACCATCAGGTCCAGTCGTTGCTTGGTAAAAAAAAAACAATAACTGATGACATATTATTAGTACACACGTATAATATAGGTATAGTTAAGAGTACTTAAAAATAGTACTCACTTCGGAGCGCTGTAAAACCTTAGCTATTGACTTAATGAAAAAATGATGCGAATAAAAGTTGTTCCTCAAAAAACGATCTACAATGGTCAGATATTATTTTTTCGTAAAATGATAAAGAAAAATTACATCGAAAAATATAAATTTTTTTCTCGAATTTCTGAAGATTTTCGCTTATAACTTTTTTATTTATAGTTCTACGACAAAAAGTTACTGGACCAAAGTTGTAGAGAATTTAATTTGCAACAAAAAATGTTGACAAATTTTTCTCATCAAATAAATAGTTTTAGAGATATATCGTAAATACCATTTCAACCCCTATTTTCAAGATGGCGGCCGTGGGACAAGGGTGGCGACCCCACAAACTTAGTTTTAGCTTTACACTGACCCCCCCTACACATCAAAAAAATAAAATTACGTCCTCTAAAAAACGCAAGGTAAGTCCTAAAAAATGTAACATTTCAATTGACTAAAGTGCAATACAGAGGGGATCACTAGTATTAGAACCATGTTTCCAAAAAATTTAGGAAATACAAATTTTAGTCATAGGCTGTATATTTCTAAAAATAATGAAAAAAGTTATTTAAACAATTTGTCTTAAATTTCTTGCAGCTGCATACATTTTCGGTAGAGCGTTTTATTTCTTCCACAAGAACATTTTCCACTCAGTCACATTATTTATTATGCTTTTAATGAATTACAATATTTTTATTGTTAAAATTAATTCTATTTGTCGTATTCAGTATAAAACGATTACACAACTGATAAAATCTTAATTCATCGTTCTAAATTCAAAACCGCCTACAAAAGCCTTAATAAAAATGAATGGAGTCATAATCACAATGAAATAAATCACACAACCCTTTTTCGTCGAAACAACGCGAAAATTCGACTTTATTACGATTTAATCCCAACAGCGATAACAAAACATCAGCTTTAAAACTCAAATCTGTTCAAACAATATGACAGTGGTTAATTAGAAAGTAAAAGACCTATTAAGTGAACCCTTCCATTAGAGCAACAAGTGGTTGAAAGGGTTGGTGAATGTTAATTTAACAATTAGCCCTCGAGTCGTGCTCCAGCCGTAATTAAGAGCAATTAAACGCAGTAAGTGGTGGAATCTCGGTCATCGAGCCGTCGCTGGTGCTATTTCAATTAGGGCTTTTCGCCACAGTTTTGAAAGCGAGGAAGAGAGAACTCCCTGTCGACGAGAATGTAGGGGAATCTTTTGCCAACAACATTCCGCAAATCAGAGAAACATTTTCGACAGGAATTTTCGGTACATTTCTTTGATCTCTTTCGTGGTAATGTGGGGGCTTTCGGTGTTAACGGTGTTAATGGGTCCAAGAAAATACTATTATATGCTACCTATAATGGTAATTAAATTTTTTGTTTCATTAAAAAGATTTAGGAAGTGTGTCTCTAGGAAAGTGATTGTCATGATCAACTGTTATCTAGGTGACATGCAAAATTAAAGTTCAGACACTCATGGACAAAGTTATAGAGTATTTTCAAATTTCCTTAATTTCTTTTATTGCAAAAATAAATTCTGATTAATCGAGTCATTCCAATACTAGGAATTACGGAAAACAGTTTATTTATATACATCACCAAAGCTTACGACACAGTTTGAAGTTTTAATATAGTGCATAAACTTCAAACATGGGAATTAAGAGGCAACATTTTGAAATTTATTGATAACTTCACACAACCACGAACTTTCCGAAAATTCAAACCAATGGAATACCCCAAGGAGCAGTACTAAGCACAACGATGTTTTTAGTTGATATTAACGATATCTTAGACCAATGTAGCTCGATAGTCAAAGGCAGGCTTTACATAGATGACTTGGTTTTATTTATAAAAGGGAAAAATACATTTTCGATGCAAAATCACCTGCAAAAAACCATAGACAAACTAGAAGAATGGTCAGGAACAACGGGCCCACAATTTACCCGAAAATACAGACCGACCTTTCCTTATCTGAAAAGTCATGCCAAGGCGGACTAAACATAATGAAAACTATAGCCAGCTAAAAATGGGGCGCAGACGAAGCTATATTATTACATGTGTACAAATCCCTAATAAGGCCCAAAATAGACTATGGAGCTGTCGTGTACTCATCCGCAAAAATGTCGGTTCTCAACCAATTGGAACCAATCCAAAACAACGCCCTACGTATTGCTACAGGAGCTTTTCGAACTACACCAACAAAGAGTCTTCTTTGTCTGACTGTAGATCCCTTTTTACTGAGGAGGCGGATATACTTAAGCCTATCTATGGCTACTACGATTGTTAGTCAACAATCTCATCCAGCAAGAAATAACACTCTGACTGTTTGATATCGCGACATTTACGAAAGAGTCCGGAAACACATGAGCAATCTATAATTACAATTTCCCAAATTTTATAACGCGAATAATCAAATCCCACCCCCTTAACTAAGACAAACCCCATCCATAAATACAAACCTCACAACGTTAAATAAAGCAGAGACTCCACACACATTAATTAAAAAGTCCTTCCAGCATGAGCTCAACAGATGACGGAGTGGGAGCTGCATTTAAAACCCCAAGCATCTCTAGCCAATTTAAACTGCAAACAATGAGCACAATACACATCGCTGAATCATTCTCAATATTCCAAGCAATAGTCCATGTTAAAAATATCAGCCAGCCAAACACATTAATAATAACAGATTCACTAAGCTCAATCCAGTCGATTCAACAACTTTACACTAAACATCCAATAGTCAATCTTATCAAAACAGAACTAGATAATATAAAAAAACTAAATCTAAAAATGGAGTATATGTGGGTCCCATCCCATGTCGGTATTCGTGGCAATGAAGAGGCAGATCTTCTAGCGCGGCATGCTTCTACAAGTGAAAGTTCGGTGAATGTGTCAAATGTTGTGCCTAGTGATTTTAAAGGCTACATAAAACAAAAAGTGCTCAGTGCGTGACAAAATGAGTGGGAAATGTCCAACTCTAAGCTCCGCGAGATTAAACGCAACGTGAAACCGTGGCGACAAAAACTTGACTCAGAGATTACCAAGTGAAAATCAATCGACTCCGATTAGAGCACACCAATTTAACCCATAAGTTTTTGATAGCAAAGGAAGACAAACCAACCTGCAATATATGTAACAAAGACTTGACAGTGAAGCATATAATAGGTGATTGCCCCAAATACCTGGTATCAAGAAAACAAAATAAATTACCAGGCAATTTAAAAACTGTTTTGGGCGAGCAAATGGACGCAGAACTGAAAGTTAAATTTCTTAAAGAAACCAGACTGTACCACCTCATATAATTATTTGTACATGTACCTATTACCTATTTTTGTCGCTAATAACCATATTGGTTGGAGGGACGTTGAAGAACTGAAATAAAAAAAAAGTTTATTTATATATTATATATTTACTTCATACCTAAATGCTACTTGGATGACAAAATAAATACAAGTCTTTTGATTAAGATTAGAGCATAGCTAGTAACGGGTATTCCCCCCTCGAGCTCTCATTACTGCTTGTATTCTTCTCGGCATGCTGCTGAGTAGAGTTTGATTAAACTTTTGAGGAATTGCGTTCCACTTATATTGTGCAGCAATACGAAGCTGTTCTATTGTACTAGGACAGGAGTTCTCCATCGTATGCGGCGTTTAAAATAATCCCACATGTTATATTGGATTTAAGTCAGGGCTATATAATGGCCAATTTAATCTTGGAATATGTACCTCATCAAGGTAATCAGTTACTAAGCCAGCTACATGCAGTCGATCGTGCATTAATATGAATCTATCGTATCCCATTTGACCAACATAATGAAAAACATGATCTTGCAGTATATTTTGGATATAAAAGACACTAGTTATTCGCCCAATCACTCCCAAGAGTTCGGTGTGTCCCTCCCAACTGATACCTTTCCAGAACATTACATCGTTATACTTCCAAAACTAATGGTCTTTATGAGATTGCAGCTGGTGTGCCGTTCCCCAACTCTTCTGTAGTCGTGATTTCATCCATCCGGCTTCCATAACTGGATTCCTACACTCATCGGTGAATGGAACATTTTTGATTAGGTACTTGGTTGAAAAATCAAGCAGAACAATTCCACCCTACCAAATAAGTGAACCGTTATCGGCAGCATATAGCAAATCTGCTACATTTCAAAATTACTAGTGGGCTTGGACCTCATGCACATGTTTTGATATATCCGAAAAATATGTTTCCACTCGCATTACTGTCAGAACTGAAGAAATAATGCAGACTGGCAATGACAATAATAATAACCGCATAGATGTATATTCTTTTAAACACGATGATTATGAAAATTGACAAGATTTCAAAAAAACTCCATAAATTGGGAATTTTTCACCAAAAGCGACGTCTGAAGCTCAGAGAAGGGATCTGGCGTCAAAAACTTTTCATTGTTGACCTTACCTCAATCAACTAGAAGAGAATGCAGAGAAAAACAAGATAATTATTGGAAGAAAGAATAACAACAAACCAGCCACACGAAAGAAATTGTGTAACACTCCATCACAGACTAGTGAATTTTTTTTCAAAACATTTCTATTCTCTAGAAAAACAAATGGAATCTTCTACAATTTCCATGTTGACTGAGATGAGACGGTTAATTAGTTTTACTCAAAGTTTCAAATCATTTGGTTAAACAACTTCATATTCCGTCATGAGGTTTTACGAGACTCTCGAAATTTGGGATTTCTCGTCTCGTCTCGATATCGAGATTTGAATTTTTTTCGAGATTTCTCGATCCCGAAAAATGTGAATGATGCTATAACTAACAACTCTACCCTGTATATTAAACTGAAGACATGAAATTTAGTAAATATTATTTGTCAATAAAGCGATAAATTCGAGAGGTTTTTGTTCATTTAGTTCTGTTTTAGTTGTAAAATATTAGCCTATTTAGTAGAATCATAATTTGGTTGGCTGCTGTTCAATGAAATGCTGTTCACAACGTTAACTTTTTTTTTCCTCGTAAATGCTCAAGGGATAAAAAGTTATTGAATGAATTGGGTTTTTCACCCATTTTTTTGTTAAAAGGAGAATGTTTGTCTGAAAAAACTGAAATGTAAGAAAAAATATTTTAGTTGACGATTTCAACCCCTTCTAAGCATACTTCAGGAAAAAAATTCAAAATGTGTATTTTTATTGACATAATATTTACAGAATTGGAAATAAAACAAAAAAATCTTTTTTTTCAATTCTTGCAGGTGTGTAACTTTTCAAAAAAGCTATTCCAAATAACCACCTTAATTTTAATCATAGAATCACTCCTCAAATTTTTTTGGTGTTATTAATATAAACCCTGTACACATAATATGTAGATATATTTTAAAAGCATATTGAGCTCTTGCTTTCGAGGCTCTCGAAATTTCGAGATTCTCGAATCGAGATCGAGGAATTGCCTTCAAGAAAAACTTCGAGACAAGAGTTTCTATTCCGTCATTCACTTATAATGGATTATTTTGGAAGTCATTACAATATTACAGAGTACTTGTTTTTGCATTTAATTCCTATTTTAAATGAAAATCCCTGCTAAATATAATTTTGCTCATATCATGTTCCACACAATACCCAACATTCAAAATTGTACTTCACTGATTAAGAAAAGCACTAACTATACAAAAAAGTATTAAATTTGTAGCTTAGTTTCATACGAATACTTCAGTGAATCATGAAATTTTGGTAATAATCCATAAAAAAATTTTTGAAGGACCTGCCGGATAATTAATGTAGGATTTATTGTAATTTTTAATAGATGGTCTTGATTTGTTAATCCAACTCAAATTTTAATAATCTAATTATTAAACAAAATAAACTATGCGGTCGTCTGACATATCAACGGTTAAGATCAGATAATAACAGACGTTTATGCAAAGTAATCATCCTAAATTGGTTATCTGTCTCTCCCCAATTAACGTTTCGTAGTTAAAGAGGGCCCCAATAACATTTTGACTTTGTTGTATTTTAAATGACATACCAGAACCGCCTCCGGAGTACCATGGACAATTGATACAGTGTAAATTGTTCCAAATAATTATCTTAACTACTGTATCCCTATTAAGATACTAATTATATTTGTTAAGGACTGTTCACACTATAATTAGTGACTACGTCACATCCGTCAAAAATAACTCTTCCTGTTTTAAACACTGCGGTTGATAATTTGGACAGATTTTCTAATTGTTGTCATGATTCAAGTTCCAAATGAGTTAATTTGTTTATGACAAATTGAATTAACGTCGTAACACCCACAGAGGCTGCACAGACTGACCTAGAAAGGTTAAAAGAATTGTACGTTACAATAAATTACGTACTATTATGAACGAGACATTCAGAAATACTTGGTAGGTATATACTAATAAAGTGTATACCAGTTTGAACATACTCATTTTAAACGTGATTATGGACTATGAACAGATTTAAGTTCCATGTCTTTGATGGTCGTCAGTGAACGGGATTCAACGCACCAGAATTTAGCGGCTGATGTCCGTCTAAACGCATTGATACAATAGGGCATGTCCACGACAGTTGACATTGACAATACCTTGGTGGTAAAACAATAAACAATAGACACGATGAAAAATTGTCAAACAGCAATTAACTATCAACCTATATTATATATTATTATATATGCAAGTTCAACGTAGCGCCACCGGAGCAATCAGCAAATTTTTGCAGAACGCGAGTTTTGTCAACTGATCAATGATGTATTTACTGTAATTCTTGCCAAATATTATATATAAACATATAAAATGACATTTTGATTAGAAAATATCTTTGTATCTTAAAAATGAATGAACACCGTAGTAGAAACTATTACACTGAATTGAAATCAATTATAAATCAATAATTCATACATCAAATAAAATTAAGTTATCCTGTTATATTGAGATGAGCACGTTCAGAAGATTTAAGAAACGAAGGATCACTCTAAAAATCACTAGATGATCAATCGCGACCATTATTAAAGCACAGCGTAACTCAACCCAACAGTTTGACAGCACCGAAGATGACAAAATCAATTTTCTCTCATCCTTGACAGTGCTGAGTTAACTAAGAACAAATATGCCACTATACGTCTGATGCTCAATAGTCGCGAGGTAGTACAGGAAATGAAGCATTTCGGCTTTTTTCGTCCAGTGTGGATTTACAGAAGTAGGAAATATCTCAATCAATATCATTTATTTTTACATTAAGCTCTAACCAGGATTGATTTTAAAGGGTTGAAATATTATGATATTATAAATTGAAGCATAAAACCACTTTTTAACCAATCCTAACCAAAATTAGCACATTATTCAGGTTTACAATGTTAATTTTTGACAATAAGGGGTAGTTTACATCCCTGAAAATAATCACTGACCATAATCATGATATAAAATTTAAAGTAGAAGGTGGGATGAGAAAAATTTTATTTTTGTACAACTGTCATTAAAAGTGACACTTTTAATGATAGCAAACAATGTTAAAAACGATTGTTTACATAGCAGCGTGTTAAAAATACTTTTAACACTAGTGTTAAAAATATTTTTAGCACGCTGCTATGTAAACGTCTGCCATTCACAACAATCTTTTGATTATTTGAATACTAAAATGCATTTTGAATTTATTGTCATTGCAAATTCGCTCGTTTCATTATCAAAATAGGGAAGTTGTACAAAAAACATTGTATGGCATTTGTGTTAAAAGTGATTTTATTTTGTTCGTGAAATTGTTCAATTCGCTCCGCTCATTTCACAAACGTTTTCACTCACAAAATAAAACCTCACTTTTAACACTCATATCATAAATAACTATTTTGTGCAAATCGTTACAAGATGAAATAATTTTTTTTCGGATGAATAAATTTTTTACATTAAGCTTCACCAAGGGTTGATTTTGAAGGGTTGAAACATTATCAAATTATATTCTGAAGCATGAAACAATCCCTATTGAACTAATCTAATGCAAATCGATGCTGGACAAAAAAAATATCGAGATTATGCCATTGTTGAGCTTTATTTCCTAACCTTAGGTAGCTTCTCTCCTGAACTCAACCGTCGAGCTCGTCAGAAGGATTTGGGTCTAGTCTGAGGACCATGGTATGTGGTTAGCTTCTACCGGACACGACAGGCACCAGTTTATCTCCTGACTTTTCTGCACTCCTGGTAGTACAATCTGCTTCAAACTATTTGATTTCATGTTTTTACATTTACATGTAAAAATGTATTTATCCTTTCAAAAAATCAACAGAATTTAGTTCCCATAGGTTGTTAATTAAGAAAACATTCACCCGAGTGGTTCAAGGGATCCTTGTGTTCTGCATGTTAACTTCTGTTATGAAGAGAGTTAGTACACTAGTATCCCTACCATTTTTACTTATTTCTTGTTTGGTCCCAACTAGCAAAATGGAATTCTAAGAGGATTGAATTGTTATAACAGTCGAATAGCGTTGTTTTAAGGACTGTTTGTTTTCATTAAGCCTTTTGTTGCGATAATTTTGTTTTTTAAAGAAAATGGTTGTATTAAATGATTTTATAGTGACTTTTACAATATATGCTATAACGCATTATACGATCATTTCTTTTAAAATGATATAATACCTTATAAGCAAGTTTATACAATATCAAAAATATCATTTTATAAGACTTTTATATCTATCGTATAAGAGTTCTATAATATACTATATAACTAACAGCTACAACATTATAAAATAGTTACTTAAGCTTGTCTTATTGAATCTGTATAATGTTGAATAATAAATAATATTGTATAGCATAAAATTGCGTTGCATTATAAAACACTTTCTAGTTGTATACTGCCTAAATATTCTTCGTTGTAAAACAGTTATCGTATACCGTTCCATTCTACAATAAAATATTATTTAAGGCATTTCTTTGGGATAAAATTGTTGTTTTATAAATCGCCATGTTTAAATGAGCAACTTTTGTACCGCTATTCGTTGTAAAACAGTTATCGTATACCGTTCCATTCTAAAATAAAATATTATTTAAGGCATTTCTTTGGGATAAAATTGTTGTTTTATAAATCGCCAAGTTTAAATGAGCAACTTTTGTACCGCTATCGCCGCCATTATTTGAGTTGGAAACATGAAACTGTATTGAAAAATGTGACTTTATCATTATTCAGAGAATGATATTGTGAAAGAATATCCATATGAAGTAATAAAAAATAATATTTTGGAAATTTTCATTTTATTCTTTTTTAAGTATCTTCTTGAAACTTAACCAGAATTGAAGCGCCTCATTTTCTTAGCAAATATATACCTATAATATATCAGCAAAATTTGCGGCGCATCAAAATTTGTGCTATTAAACCATCCAAATGAAATTATAATTTTCACTATCGATGTCCGCCCAAGCGGCCCAAGTCGTTTGGATAAGTCTCCATTTCCACTAATGAAATGTAGGATGCACGTTCAAATTGAAATATAATTTTTTGGTTCTGATATTCTTCACTAAAAAATGAAATGCTCTTATAGATGACAAAATGTTTCCATTGTGCTCGAAATAACAGCATTATAAAAAATATATTGCATTATACAACTATTTTGTAAGACCTTCATAGTGCCGCTTCAATCCCATTTTATAGATGTTACTACATGACACACTATTAAATCATTTTGTAGTAGCTGTATGAATGAGTATAAAACAGTCGATTAAGAGTTGTTTGAATGTATATTAAACAGTCATATAAGAGTTGTATACACTTTTAATAGAACTGTTATACAACCAAACAGTTGTATAAAAATGGGCCCTTATTATTTGTATAAGAATCATTTAATTGTTTTGTAGTCCGTTATAAGAATTTTAGTACTTATCTTATAAGATATATCTTATAGCTGTTTGTACAAACCTTATAGAATTTAAATTGCTACTTGGGGTATAGCATATGTGAAAAATAATACTGGGGAATCATGGGTCTTCTATTTTGAAGTACGTTTATCAAGTGATTGAAGTGATTAAAAAATTTTGACAGCGAAATAATCAACGAACAATATCCTCAAGTCTTCCGACATTATTCACAATTGGAAATTTCTTGTTACTTTGTGCTGAGTTGTTCGTTTCACAACACTTCACAAAACTGAATCATTTTTAAATCCATTTTTTTAATTCGCTTCTTTCAATGGCACTCTTTTTTTTTAGAAAGAATGGATAAAATTTGAAAGGAAATTTCAAAGGAAATTCTTTCCGGATAGATTAGATTAGACGGCTCAATTATTCAAATCATTGATAATTGGAGTTTTTCGGTGATCAATCACCATCGGAACTCTAGAAGTGTTTTAATTACGTTTGCAACATCGAGACTCGATTCAGAAATAAAATCGCATTTATGGAAACTTTTTAATTTTCAATAAAGTCGTTTCGGTGTAGCAAATAAGCGAACAGATATTTTATAATTCAGAAAAACTGGCGTCGGAAGCAAAAATCCATATCTCACCCTTAAGGCAAGCCAACCCCTCGCTATTATAACTCGTAGAGCGAAAAAGTAAATTTTAAGAAACCCTCGACGTCCCTTACAAGTAGCCCTGCTATTTATTCGACTTGTATTCAATCATTGTCGTGTTAGAACTTTCTAGAACGACTGCAATTAAATAGGCAATTTATTTTTTATGTGACTACGGATTTTTTAATCAAAACCGCGATGTAATTAAAAAGTGCCTCAAATGTAATTTCGGCCACATTTATTGCACTTTCACCCGTCGATTTATTACTAATGAAACTCATTCTTTTTCCGAGTACTTCTCTCAATTCTAAAAAGATACTTGAAACTTTTTAATAACAATTGTTTCAACTTTATAGTGTTTTATGAGTCGACTGTTAAAAAACTGTAAGGAATCCCCTAACAAGCTTGCAAAAGACAACTAAGTATCTCTAATAAGGGTGCCGGCACATGAGAGGATTGCAGGTAATGAATGACGGGCCAGTTAGTTGAAGAAGGTTGCAAAATGAGACTTCTTAGGTCTGGAACTGTTTTTTTAAATCACAAAAGATTGCATAAGAAGGGAAATTGGGAACTGGCTAGATAGACAACTCCAAGAAAATGGAGGTCGACACAAGGCCACCTCCATACAAAGAGTTTACTGAACAAGGTAGACAGGGAACTCTTAATCATGCTACTGAAGCTGGGTATAAGAGACATTTGAAGACAGTTACCGACCTGGTGACTGGACACTGCACCCTGTGAACTCTATGAAGAAATACCTACTCACATACTCTGCTTCCGAGAAAACACAAGGACTTAGACAGAAGCACTTTGGAGAGGGAATAATACAACCATTACAACTACCGAAAATCCCTCAAGACAAACTAGTGGCCTATATTGAAGACACGAAACTTCTGGAGTGGAAGTGAATAACATGGGTAATGGTACAAAGATTTAGTTCACGTGCCTGGGCTGTTGAGCACCATCCAATCGAACGAATGAATAAAATGCTCGAAACTCTGTTAACCAATGAGAGAGAGTGTAAATTTACAATGACAGGACTCTTGAGACTGGGTGGACAACTGAAAGGTTGTAAACTTGCTAGATGTCATACGTTCATGTGGGATTAAGAATTTGTTTCTACAGGAGTACTTTGTTGTAGGTTGCCTGTAGAATTTCACCCTAGTGTCCAGTATATTTTTTTAAATTGGGTATTCAGATCTTTTTTTGGAGCCCCCCCTTGTAGCTTAGTGTCCACTTAGTTACTCACCAATAGATTATTTTAAAAATGTTGTATTATTTTTTAAACTGCCGTCTGTAGGATATTTTCAAATTCAAAAATTGGGTCGATGAAGATACGTTATTTTTTAATATAATGAGAAAAAAGGACAAGTTGTGTTTGAATAAGAATCGGTATGAATACCATTTTAATGATTGTAAAAAACTTTCGGAACACATTTTACGTTATGAATTTTCTGTTAGAAAATTGTGGATGTTCAGTTATTCAAAACTTTTTAAAATGTTTTTAAAATCAAGGTTTTATCACGTCCCAATATCTAGTTGAATTAAATTTTCAACAGCGGGATTTTTCGAATATTAAATTCAATATTCATTCATTTTATCGAATCCTCAATCAAGAATAGAAAATATTGTATTCTGCCTAGTTCTGTAGTTAAACTTGTTTTAATTACCAATTCTACCAAAATAATACTAAAAGAGATTTTTTTTGCCAAATACTGCTTTTTTCAGTTACCAATCCCAAAAAGACAGTTAATTATTATCTTGTCTTTAACTATACCACTACTCCAATACATTTTGCTGCTCATGAAACTGTATCTTCTACTGGTAATTTTAATCAAATTTGCACATTTATATTATCAATAGCAATGTTCTTACTTTGTTTCTTCCCCAAACACTAGAGGGAGAAATATTCGAAAACCAGTCTTAGAAATGTTGTTCATTTACTTCAATACAACAAGCCATATGATTTCTAAAACATTGCAATTAATTTTGCAACATACATCTGACTGCTCAGTTCTTCTTATCTTTGTGATAATCCCAACTTTTAATTCCTGAATATTGGAAGGTTTTGTATTATAAACGATGTTTTTTAAGTGACTGCACAGGAGACACGCCTACCAATCCATCTTATGGTATTGACTTACCTCACGCGCAGCTAAATATTGTTGTTTGGGATATTCTTATTGTTTGAATAATGAAATTGAAATATAATTGAAAATACTTGGATTTAAGAATAACCGAGCCAACTCAAGTATAATACTATTTTCCGATGAATCCAAATACGACGGACCATTTAAGTTTGTTTTCCTCAATGAAAAAGGAGCCTATTAATTCAGCCCATACATGCAGTTTTTGTGGATATTTGGTGTGGAATTCACGCACTCAACGAGGATTTTCACGTGACCAGTATCTACAATTATGCCGATTTAAGTTCCCATTAATAAGAAACGTTACATAACATTACTAAAAAATTTGAATCGTTTTTATTTTTTCATCATTATATTTGCATACTCTTCACGTCTATCGAAATCATCATCTAACAACTCTTGAAGTAATCTTAACATATATCTCTAGTTAGACAAAAGATATAAACATGCGGATTGCGCCGCTTTGTTTCCGTTGTAATTGACAATAAGTAAGTGGTTTTATTCAAACATTTCAACAGAGACAAATTTGTTTAATTTGAAAGTGCATTCTATTAATGAACATTAAAACTTAATGCAATAAGCATGATCCATGATTTTGAAAAATTGCACCATAGTGTTTATACCCATAAGGTTTTTCCAAAAAAATGGAGGTTTCAAAGTAGAAATATATATAGCAGCACTACAGGCCTATCTGGCCCTCGGCTTCGAGATCTTTCACTCGCTCTTTCCATTTCTTCCTGTTCCTCGCCTCGTTTTCCTAGTCCCTAACTCCCACTGTTCCCAGATCTCTCCTAACCTCTTCCAACCATTTTTTCAGCACTCGTTTTACCCATCTATCTTTCGTCATTCTACCTATATGCCCCAACCATCTTGCTCTCTGTGCTTTAATTATACGGGTTATACTTGGGTGCTTATATATATATATATATATATATGCTTGTTCTTCTTCTGTAGATTCCATCTTTCTTAATTCCACCATAAATTTTTCTGAGCATTTTACGTTCCCATATTTCTAATTTATTCTGCTCTTTTTTGTTCATTGTCCAAGTTTCACAAGCGTAGGTAACTGACGGTCTGATTAAAGTCTGGTACAATCTTATTTCAGCTGATCGTGATATGTCTTTCGATTTTAACATCTTTGATACCATTCCTGCTGCTTTACTGCCCTTTGTTAATCTTTTTTCTATTTCCCTTTCTTCGTCTCCTTTATTTGTGATAGTGACTCCCAAATATTCGATTTGTTCCACCTTTTCTATTCTGTAGCTATTATTTCCATCACTGTTTATAATAATATCCGTTTCCTCATTGCCCTTCATTACCATGTATTTTGTTTTTTTCTCGTTGATCAATAGACCATGTTCTCTTGCCTTCTGTTCCAGTAGCTTGAATACTCTTAGAACCTCTTTCCTGGATCTTGCCATGAGTACTATGTCGTCCGCATATGCTAGACATTGATGCTTATTCCCATAAATTAAACCTCTAGTTTTTATTCCAATCACTTTCTCTGAGTATGATCTCTTGAACTAGGTTGGAGAGGGTTGTGTATAATGGGTCATTTTGTCTCAGACCTTTCTCTATCTTGAATTGGTTAGAGGTACTACCCTCCAAAGTTACTTCGCTCTTGGTTTTCCGGATGGTCATTTCCACTAGCCTTCTCAATTTTACTGGTATATTCAACTTCCTCATTGCCTCATACATTTTTTTTTCCTTTTGATAGTGTCATAGGCCTGTTTGTAATCGATAAATAGCATATGAAGACTTAGATTTTGTTCGTAAGCATTCTCCTGAAGTTGTTTCATAATGAAAATTTGGTCTATTGTCGATCTACCTGCTTTAAAACCTCCTTGGTATTCTCCTACATTTTCTCTGTGGTATTTGTCTAAACGGTTTTTAAGTATTTTTGCCAAAACTTTTTTGTGGATTGGTATTATTAATGCTTTGTTCCAATTTTCAGGTATCTTTTCTTCTCTCCAAATTTGTTTCAATAACTGACATATTCTCTCAGTTAACTGTTCGCCTCCATATTTTAAAATCTCTATTGGTATATTGTTGTTTCCTGCACTCTTGTTATTTTTCATATGTTTCAAGCATTCTATCACCTCCTTTTTTTTTGGGACCGTTATAGCTAGGTCTTCCTCTTCACAATCTTCTTCCTCCGATTCGTTATCATTTATGTCTAGTTCTTCTTCGCCGTCATTTAGTAATTCTTCAAAATATTGCGCGAATCTATTTATTTTTCCTTCCGTATCCCCTATTAGTGGAAATATATATTTTTAAAATACAAGTCGCCAAGGAATAAGCTTTAGAATCATTCAAATATTGAATTTATGAATTCCTTTCTCTGTATTTTTTAAAACTAGTATATAAATACCATTTGGCCGTCACTCCTACTCAAGATCATCGAATCTTTATTTCATAACCAAAACCAGGCACTTGTTAATCATTTAAAAATGTTCACCGTAGTTTTTACAACATATAAGTGATATGAGATTGATTTAATTTAATTAATAAAACATACGGCCATCGACCAAAAATCCCCTGATTTTAACAGGATGTTGATAATTATTCGACTCATTACAAAAGCATGTGTAAGTAGGTTATACTTTGAAAGGTATAAGGTGGGTACTGTTACACATAGCAGGATATTTTAGTTCCAAGCAGTCTTAGATATAATGAATACTGTTGGACATTGCTTGTTGATGAATAATTTCAAGTGGTCATTAAAAGTGATTGAATGGAAAAAACTATTGTTTATCTGCAAGGCTATGAGCAAGGTGATGATTAATACACAAGACCTGGCTTCTATTTCTGGGAGTTATCCTGGGACGTTAAAGGTAACATCTTCCATGATAATAGTTTTAATAGCAGCTGTAAAAATAGGAACGTCCGTGAGGACTTTTTCAAATTACCTGGCGTCTACATTCTCGCCTACAGTTGATCAACCTGCAACTCAGAATCTAATAAAAGATATATATTTTTGCTTCAAAAATTTTGCAGCATTTGAAAATTGTTTTTTTAGATCGTTTCAATTTGAGCTCAACTTAAATAGTAAGTAAGATGACGAAAAAGGTATAACTTGTTATGAATATAAAACTTACCTTTCTACTAGTACCGTAAATTGAAGGAGTTTCAACAATAATAAATAAAACAATTAAATATTCACTTGAAAAGTGAGATTGTAAGATAGTTATGGTAATTCACGATTGTTAATTTCCACTCAAACGTACGCCTATTTAAAATTTAATTGACAGTAAAGGCTTTATTGAATTCCAAAGAGGTCAACGTTAACCATAGCCTTCTATACATTCTTTGAGTATGTTTCCAATTGAATGGGACTTTAAAATGTACCGATTTATATGAAAAAATGAGGGGATTTATGTAATTAGATAATATATAAATACACTCTGAAAATTCTTCATTTCCAATATTGTTTTTATTGCTTTTTTTTGTTTGATTGGTATGAGATTTTTTTTATGTTCCTTGTGGTGTGGTATTCATTATTCATTTTCTTGATTTTCTTGGAAATCGAAAGACAAACTTCTTTATATTTTTAACTCAACATTTCGGTTCAAGCTACCGTTATCAAAAATAATTTCTGGTTCCTATCTGACACTATGAAATAAATGATTGTCTAGTTGTCGGAACCAAAAAAATATTTTTCTCACCCCTAAAGTCACTTTTTTTACCACCACTACCCAAGGAAGACTTTTTTGCACAAATTTTTATCCGAAAAGTGGACAATTGTCCTACACTTATTTGAAATGATTCAATAGTCTACCGTGGACGCCTTTTGTCTCAAACATCATTTGTTTTTTGTCTCATGAGATGACAACCTGTGCTGAGCGGAATATTCAATTTTAAAATACAAATTTCAGTCATTGTGAACTTATATTTGTTTTATTTCCGTAAATATACTATATTTATATATACTGCACAAAGAGATAAATAATAAGAAAGCTGTTAAACGTGTAGCGTTCTGTTTCATAAAGCTAACACCAGCGCCTACCTTGGCGACAGGTATAAACTATCACTTAAGACGCGGGCCTTTTGAATTTTCAAACTTTCATGAACTTTTGGAAAATCTTCATTCTCTAGTGCAAGAAAAAAAATTAAGTAACTCAAACTTATCTAAGTATAAAATGAAAGATCTACTTCTTCAACTTAACTCTAATAAATGATAGATAATAAATTATGTGATTTGATGTGATGAATTATGTGATAAGTATTTCACAAAAAGGCCAGAGTCGATCAAATAAAAATAAATAAATTTAAAAAGGCAACGATCAACCTCAAATGTAAATAATGTTAAAAATAACGAGTTTTGTAATAAAAGGCGGGGGGTTTGTTTGTTCACTTAATTGCTGTGAAGCGTCATGCGCTATAGGTTGCGCACAAACGTTGTTCCAGTTCCTTCCATATTTTTCAAAACCTAATTTTTTTTATGGTACACAGTGTGTCTATGAAGTAACGCATAAATTAGATCGATTTTTGATTTTTTTCATATGAAACATCCACCTATTTTGAATTTGCGGACTTCTATATAAAAGATATTTACATTTTTGAGGATAATATGATTCTTGAAGTGAATGGGTGTGTCCATTTGGAGGCACAAAATGTTTTTTTGAAGTGTGGAGGCACTTGAAAATCATAAAGTTCCCTTCATTAGCAATGCTAGAAACGTATAAAAATAAATAACATACCTACTCCATTAGAATCTTACAAGGTAGATAAGGTAGTTGTCGATACATTATATATCCAAGACGTACACACAAACAGAAACTAGTGACTAGTAAAGAAGAAATCATTGAAGATTTCAGGTATAAATTTCTAAGCCGAATGGATTTAAAACAGATCCGGTGCTACATTGGCTTTTATAAATTTGTATTCTTCGGAGACGTACGCAAATGGGTTAATTCAAGAAAAAGTTATTTCATCCAATTTAAAAAAAAATTGTCATTTGATGTACATTTCTGCAGAGAGATTCCTCAGAATAGTTTCTCTTCGCTTCTTATTCGCAGCTCCTCTGGTTTCCACGTGTTGTCATACGATCGACAAACAGCAGATATGTCGTATCTTAGCTACGTTCGGTATTTGCATCGTAGAGGCGACGGATTTTTGGATTCGTGATCACAGATAAATCTGAGCAAACTGCAAGGAAAATATGAGAAAAACTACTTGAAAGAGAGAGAGAGAAGAATAATTGTGCGCAGTCAGCTGTTGCCAGATCTATTCATATGTAAGAGTTATCCCCAATTTATGTCGAGAACAATGTTAAATACCAATAATTGTTAAATCGAAAGCAGTGTGTAGATTTTATTTATTGCAGATTGTAATTTGTCCACATTTTTTCTTGAACTATATATTTTATTCTTATACAATGTGTGTTGATCTCACTTTTTTTTCAAAAGTCAATAATATTACCAATCTCCATATTCTGCCTGTGAATACGGCGTTATCCCGTGTTGGAAGACAAATGTAAAATAAGTTATTTATTTCTTAGAAAGTACCACACATTCTAAATTGGCAACGCTGCTTCTATATCAGATTGGTAGCTGGAACTGAAGACACGTCCAGCGCTGACTGCGCCCAATTATTCTTCTCTCTCTTTCCAGTAGTTTTTCTCATATTTTTCTTGTCGTACTTGTGTAAATCGTATAGCTTGAATAGACTTTTCGCGATCTGTATAAACAACACACAAGGTTATTGACAGAAACACTACGAGATTCATCTAGTGATCACAACATAACCTCACATTATCACAGATTAATGTTTCTCGTAGGTCAAAATATTCCGATCAAAAAGATTTACATCGGACTGATATTAGCGGAGTTACCGAACAGTTTAGATTCACCTCTCTTACCTCTAGATGTACTAAACGAACGACTCAGATTAAAAGATTGATCGGACGCAAATAACGAACGCACAAGACGTGACGTGCCGTACCGGACGAGTATAGTGGGAGCACTTTAATTCGGCCTGATAATATTTTAATAAATGGTGGAATTCTCCAAGCTCCTTACGTTTTTCCTTAATGTCAATAATAAAGCTATTATTACATAACCAAATGAGTGGCGAATCTGTCAGTTCTCGGTAATTACCAAATCCGATAACTGAATAAACAGTAAACAAACAAATTTGCAGTTTAATTAATTCTGAATTCTTTCAATCATGAATCCTAGATGTATCTGTATTTAAGAATGGAGATATAAAACCGGATTTCTTCGTATAATATATATATGCTAATATTTTGATTCATTTATCAGATCTATTCAAACACGAATTTGACGCACGTTTTTTTAATTCAGTTCATTCAAAACGACATCAGAAATCACAACTTGTTCTTTTTTTGGAAACGATCATTTGTTACGGCACTGCGTGAGGTTGTGTTTGTATATTAGATTCTTTCTGATTAAAAAGTGTTTAAAAGCCGAGCTGCCCACTCAAAAGACACTAATTTATTTTATTGAGAACGACTGGCTTTGAAGTGATAATTTCGAATTATTTATATACGGCTCAAACAACTTGGTCGTGAGTCTTTTAAATTTATAGAATAATTTTGTTTGTATTAATTCTGAGGGTTTTAATAAATAATCAAATTAAATAACATATAAGTATCTCAATTTTATTTTGATGGTATTCGAAATAACACCTGAGTTTGAATATTTGTTTATTCAAAATTTGTTGTGATCTATCTTTTTCTTTATATCTATATTATTCATACACATAAAGGGTTTCTAGCTTTTTATTGGTTTAATGTGAAGAATAAAAGATAGGAGATAGTTGTACTTAAAACAAGAACAAGACACATCAACTTTATCACAATAGCACAGTATGGTATCGTATTCCTTTCTTCGAAAAGATACTGCATAGTATGATTATTTTACAACTGAAATGTTGGTTTGGTAAAATAATATTCAGTTTTAATATTGTAATATTACTAACTACGGATCTGTTTCTGTTTCTGTTTACTGTACAATAAGGGATATATAAACTTTTACTATCAAATCGTCAAGACTAGATACTCAGTCAATGAAATATTTGTGATATATTCTTTATCTGTGAATTATTCTAATTGGTCCCTCCGGCTAGAAGTTGCGACGGGTATAGAAATCAAGTAATGGGAGTCACTGAGTCAGACCGTGGCAAGTCGAAAGTAAGATAAATCAAGATTTGTAGTATATGCATATTTAGGTTAGATAAACCCTGGTATGTTGTATAGTGTTCAGCTCGTCCTTGACAAAATAGACTGGCATGCTGATGTTTCCTAAAAAAGGTGGGGCTTGAGATTGGTTACAATGCAATGACCAAAAGATTTCCTGAAGAAGCAAAGTTTATGGCACTGAAATAACCCTGGAGGAATTGGAAATGTCTTCATAAAGATCTTTATTTATCTCTAAGAGTTCATCCATACCTCAAATGTGGTTAGAATCCAAATAAAGGGTTCAATGAAACTCGAAGTCAAATTTGCAACTAGTTTCAGTAATAATTACCATCATCAGGCTGTAAAAAATAGAAAATGGTACCTCATTGTAAAGATCTAAAGAGGCAATATAAATTGATGTAACAAAGCTGCGATCAAATAATTTTTTACAATCATGTTAAAAATTTATAGAGAAAATTAATCTAAAATAATGAATCTCTACTATAATGACAAAAGTTATGAGACATTTAAATATTATAGATGTTTCTAAATATAACAAATTATAAAAGTTACCTGTATGAAATTCCACAACTGGAAGGGTAAGAACCTTATTATCATTAGTCCATCAAGTAGTACTTTTAACGAAGTGAAAATATTTAATAAAATTGTGGAATGGAAAAACTTCAAATTAACTTAAGAGTAGGAGAAAAGAAAGTTAGGAACTAAGTATGTTTTCTGGTGAGAAAACCTTAAACATATAAAAACATATGAAAAAAATAAAAAATTTCATGAAAACTTTTTAAATTGAAGTATGTATGAAGTATGTATGAAGTATGTTCAATTTAATGAAATTTATCTCTTAAAAATTAACTAAAGGGGGGGCAACGGTTTTCAAGTCTACGACCACTTTGGCCAATATATACTGCACTACAATCAAAACAGGATATTTTGTATACTCCAGATCTATGTAACATTGGGACTGTTGACGCCGTCCCTGTGCAAACGCCTTAAAACTTTTCGTCAAGTCTCGGAAAACGAAGAGCTGCGCCGGTGCCGCCGGCGAAAGTCGAGTCGAAGAGAAGCTATGAAATCGACAAGAGGGTGACACGTGGTGCTCTCTTTATTATATACAAAAACAGTCTTTAATGTGTAAATCATTTGTTTTCATTATAATTGTTTCAAACAAGTGTAATAAAGTAAATAAAATGTGCTAATTCAGTTTAACACGAAACA
>CAJUYI010000041.1:414109-426007 GCA_910591695.1 Galerucella pusilla
GTGTAATAAAGTAAATAAAATGTGCTAATTCAGTTTAACACGAAACAGGGACTACGTCTTTAGTCTTAACGAAAATACTCCCTGAAGAGGAATCTATCTTTAAAGCAACATTAATATTATATTTTTTTTAAATGTTAACAAATTTATAAGAAATATCACCAAAATAAATCAATGAGCCAACAAAACTCTTATCAATATTATCTTGTTTTAGTATTTTATACATTTGTCATTTGTCATTTTCCCTTCAGTACTTCACTACTTCCGTTATATTACAAGTTGTCCACGTGCAATTCAGTGTCTTATATACCTAGTTGAAGATAATTTTATTAAGCTTGAACATGTTATTGTTCACGCTCTTAATTTTGTGTATTTTACTGTTGATAAAATTCACATCAACAAATAAGAATTTGTTTCCCATTGGGAATATTTTATCAAAGTGCCTAAAAGTTCCAATTTATACCTATCAAATCAAAAGAAGAAATTGGAAGAAGGCTCCTTTTTTTAAAATTTCGTTACTTTCCATAGTAATTATTCAACTTTATTCTTCTTTTCTCGGAAAAGTAAATTTAAAATAACCATAACTTCTCTACATCCCCTTTTCATGATGGGTTTTCCACATTTTCATAAAAAATGTTTTTGCCATAATAGAACTCCCCCCTTTAATCAATTTTTAAGAGATAAATTTCATTAAATTGAACACACTCTCTACTTCAATTTAAAAAGTTTTCATAAAATTTTAATTTTAATTTAATCAGAAGATGGTAATTGTTACCGAAACTAGTTGCAAGTTTTGAGTCCCTCGGACATTAAATATATTGTGGTCTGACTTTGAGTTTCATTGAACCCTTCATCTTTATTTATTATTTGTTCCAAATCTCTTCATAACCTCCAGACTTATTCAATATCGTTATCAAGCGTTTATTTTAAAAACATTTACATTTATCGAACAGAATACTTGTTTATCATCTACAGAACACAGTTTTTAACGTTTTTTTTTTGTTCCAGGCGGAGCCGGGGGATTACTACTAGACACAGGTTCTGGTCCATCATTCCTCCCTCTTCCCACACCAGTATTAGAACAAGTGGCAGCCGGCAATTCCGAACCCGGAGTAACAACCCTGAAGCTCCCGGATACTTTCCAGCGCCCTCATGATTTTTCAGTGCGCGATATCGACGTAGAAGTTTGTTTTGTTTGCAAGAAATGTCGTTTGGCTTTCCCCGGTGAATCCCCGTTACTGACACACCAACGACAATGCTACGGAGGCAACCAGGAAAGTAGGGGTGCCTTCCGCATAGTACAAACCGGTTACGAATGCAAAAGTTGTAACAACGAACGATTTAAATCGTTCCTGGATCTGAAAAAACATTGCGAAAGCGAATCACATATAAAAGCCAGCAACTGTGGTAGTATTCTTAACAACAAATTGGTTTCCATGCTACCACCTCCCTCGGAGTCTCCACTGAGTCACGAAATGGAAGATGTTGTTAATCAGATCACTCTGCTAGCTGCTCGAGCGGCCCAGGAGTCACCCCAACAGGTGATAGATTCAAATTCCAATACTTTTTGCCAACCTGCTGATCCTAAAAGGAGGTTTTTGACACCGAATGATGTCGCTCAGCCCTTAACCACTGGGCACTAACTGATTTAAACATTTATCTTGAACCAACAGCTTTCACTAAACTAATCATTCGAGAATCTTAACTGTACCTGTTTTTACAGTTTCAGAATAACTATTTTGTGCAATATGAGAGTATTTTGGGGGATTCGTTGTACACTGTTGAACTTGTTTTGAGTATTTGTAAGGCTGCAAACTCATAGTTTCAAATATACAAGATACTTTTTTCTGAATTGCTGTATTTCCCATAACTTGCAAGCATTTAATGCATCGAAAGCTCTCGGAAAAAGGCTGGTTTTAAATTTCTTCAGCACATTCCACTTTACTTTCGATTGCTGGATCTTAAGGAGGTTGTTATTTGTTTATTTGGATGCTGGTGGTGTTTCTCCATCTAGAAACTTTTTCACTTTTGCTTCCAATATTTGTTGGATTGAAAGCATATTCAATTGAAGGGAATGAAATTGCAATTTTGACTTGTGGCTCTTTCACTCTTGTCAGATACTGAGATCGATTTTTTTTCAAAATTTTTTGGAAAGTAAACTGGTGAAGTCAAATTGAATGCTCTCCTTTTTATTGGCTTCCAAATATTTGAAACTACAGCACAGCAAGAACAAAAAATAGGTTTGTCAGATGCTTCGAAAGTGCAATATATATTTATCGACTTGATACTGTAATAAGCTTTATAAATAACTATTTATTTATATAAATTACAGAATTTGGATAATTTTCCATAATTATCGAACTGCAAACAGAAAAAATATTTGCAACAATCATTGAAGCAGATAGAATCGTAAATACCAATAACCTCTCGAGTTTTATTCACTAATGAGTGTATAGTTAGTATATTTTTGAAGTTATTTTGAATTGAAGTTAAGTGAAAGCTGTTATTCAAGCACCCGGAGATCAAGAAGGTGATATTAAATCACTTTTTGGCTAGCGAAGGAACTCATTCCAAAAAAAATCAAGCGTTATAAATTTGAATTAATATAACGAAAATAATTTCTGTGATTTTTTATTCAATTTTATATCGCTCAAGTAAGTACTATTATCGAATCACCCCCCAGAAGCAATTTGAAAATTCATCTGTTTACAGCTGATGTACCATATATATATTTTTTAGAGTTTTAAGTTAAATTTTGAAATAGGTGTGTCAGTGTAGTTTATGTATATGTTGTATAGTTGACTAGGTCGGATGATTCCTATGGCAACGTATAGTTACTAATTAGTTTGAGGATGTTGAAAAAGATCATCTAAATACAAATTACAGGTTAGTGAATAAACACACGACAAATTTAATAATCTAGTTTAGTTTTAAGAGCGCAATCTTTTATTTTCCCAATATTTACTAATTATTTTCAGAATATTTGGGAAAAGTAAGTTTATTTTGTCTACCTTTTTTAATCAATTTGTGTAAGAAATTTTTGTTTTTGCCGAATTCATTTGAAAATATTTATTTTCCTGTTTGCTTAAAAGGCTCCAAATTATTTATTTTCCCGTAAACATTTACATCGCTTGAAGCACAAATTGGGCTTAACATCTTTCATTTTTCCGCTGAGTTTCCTCCAATTTTCATATAATAGAGTCCACCTCAAGCCAAGCTCCAATTTCCTCATTTTTTTTTCTGCCAAGCTATATGTTACATCCTCTATTATTCACTTTTGATCCCAAGTTGCCATCACTTTCCAATATAACTCCTAATTATTTTAAAACTGTTTTGTATTTTTTATGAATGCAGATTTGTATATCTTCATGTTTGTCTGTGTTCCAGCTTTGCATTGCTGTCTTAAGCTCTGCTTTATAATTTGCTACCAGCAAAAGGTTATCAGCCCATAGTAAGTTTTTTGCTAAATACCCAATTTTGGTGCTACGTCCTGCTCTGAACTTATCTTGATAGTTTTGCAATTCTCCTATAATCAATTTCCAATCTTCAAAGTTCTGCTTCAATTTAGATTAACTAAATATCAGATGATTTTTCACATCAGAAACTAATCAATCCTCTTTTTTTGTCGTTTCAAGAGTCTAAGTTTCATAATATCTAGTCAGACCTTAGCAGTGGCTGAGACTTCCTCATCTTCTTGGCAAATCGTACATATAGCTTTTGTCTGCCAATCCAATGTTGTTCATGTGTGTGTTAAGTACACATTGTCCCATGAGACTAATTAAGAACCTGCTAGGCTAGTTAGATTAAAATATTTTTCCTCTCCCTGTCATATTTTTCTCCTATGCATCATTTATACCATTTAAAACTGTTATTCAGGGATAATTTTTATTTCAGCTCAATCACCCTGAATTTTCTTAACTGATGCCGTTCCTGTGTTGTTTCACATTACCGGCTGCTTGTACAATTCTTGGGAATATTTCCCATTGTATCTGAGTGTAAAAATAACTTTTACTTTAGGTTACATATCACATCTGTCACATCAGTCTTGATATCGGCCTGCAAGGTCAAGACCGATTATGTTATCATTTTCCTGGAGGAACACCTACTTGAATTTTGATTTTTGTTGTAATTTTGGCATCATCTCTTCCTTTTTTTTATCTTCCATTGAATTGGGAGAACTCTCAGTAGGTAATTTGAATATATATTTTTCACCCGATAATACTTAGTTCGAATTTTTGGTAATACAAAATAAACTCACTTGATAAATGTTTCTTGAAACCTTGTTGCTTTTCACCAGTAATTTAAAGAATTTCATCAAATATCTCTAGAAACAATTTTTTTCAGCATTCACTGAGTTAAATGAAAGCCAATTTTTAGGTAATAATGTTGATGAAGAACGTGTTCAAATATGTTGTGTTTAGACGATTAATTTCGAGTCCTTAGTTGAGGGCTTCTGCTGGCAGGTCTCCGGACGCTCCAGACAGTTGCGTAAGTTCCTGACTTTCTGTGTATATCAAATTGCGACATAAAATGTTCCTAACGTTGTAGATACTGCATGCGGTACCCCATCGAGGGTCCAGTGGGCCTAGCGCCCAGTAAAACAAGTTCCTATCGACAGCGCTCGACAGTTCCTCAAAACGACTCGCAACGAGCGCTGCCGCATTTTTTATTAATTATTAAAATATTACAAAAAAAACTTTTATTAATTATTATTACACTAATTATTAAAGTTGATAAAGCAAATGGTGTATTTATCATATTTATGTATATGTAACTGAATATATCAGCTGGTAAGAGTTAAGAGGGATAAAAAATGCTTCAACCACCACCTCTATCCAGCAGTAAAAAAAATTGGTTCCTACTAATAATAATAATCGATTATGGTGTTTTAAGTAATAATATAGTTATTATGTTTTAATGGTTGGTTTCCACCGGCATTGTACGTATATATAGTAGTAGATATATATTAAAAATTTAAAATATATTAGGTTTACGTATCCAAAATAACTCAAAAATGGGAAATACTTCGGTATGACCTGCCTCGCATAATAGTGAGTTTCTTTGGAACTAAGTGTGATTGTTGATCTAGCGCAAAACCATATCTGAAGTTCCACATATATTCTTTTCAATCCATGTCGAAATGTATACGTAAATATGAAACTGTATTAAGGAAAAAGTTATCCAGTACCTTATACGTGATAATTATTTTCGAATTTTATAAATATTTAAAATTTAAAAACACGGCTACGCTCATCATCTATTTATAGGAGTGAAAAAATATTTTCAAGAACAAGAAATAAAAAAATGCCTTTTTAATGTTCAAAATCTCTACATTTACTTGTAGTGGCTATCAATTTTTTGTAGGACGAACCAATTCTATATAGGTTTTCATATTTTTTTTTCAAGTTCTAAAAATTTTTATTATTTCCAACCTGATGATGACTGAAGCTGGGTTGAAACGTATATATTATGTTAAACTTACGTATTAACTCAGTTTTTGAATTTATAATATTAGTAACTGTTATTTTTCATCAGGATATCCCGATATATTTTCTAAAAACCAATTTTGAATCATAAAATATACAGGGTGCAACGATGGAGTTTTTTCATCAATCTGAATAGTCCTTGAATTCCTTTTAATTTATTTGTCTAAAGTGGTTCCATTTTTGTACGTTTGGAAAAATAGTTTTTTTAAGATATAGTTTTTCCCATGTCATAGTTCAGTACAATACCTAATATGGGTACAGCTAGTTTCAAATATTTTTCAGTATTTTGAATTCCAAAAACTGTAAACACAAAATTAGATCTAAAAAAAGAACAAAAAAGGGGATGGGAAATGTAATCAAAGGTTTAATCCCTAAGATGATCATATTTCAAATCCAACAGTGAAGTGTCCAAAAGAATTGTGAATAGTACTTTTAAATCCCTTTTATACTGTTAGGAAGAATCCAAATATAATCATATTGATGCAATAATTTTTATCTGACAAAGAAACTATTAAAAATGGTACAAACTTTATGACACCCACTGTATAATCATTTTTTATTTATTAAAAACTGATTATCAACTTCTAACGTAACACCTTGTATAAACATTTTCACTAATGTGAGTATAAAAATATGAATTTCCCAATATTCAGCAGATGTTTAATAGATTCTCGAAGAATTCCTGTCAGGTATAATTTACTGGATCAGCTACTCCATATAAGGTAAGTCTTTGATATTTTTTGAAATACAAATGTCATTTAATTGAGACAATTTTCATCAACTGAAAATTGGAAAACTACATTCAATAAATAATAGGAATTAATTCAACTGTAACAAAGTAAAAAGAGAAATTTCTCCTTACTTATAATACATTTTACAAAGTTTCACGAGATGTATTTTCATCATCGAAATCAATAGCAGATAAGAAAATATTTTACTTAGAAAAATAATTTTCAATGCATTTCATAACATCACATCTTCACCTATATCCACTACATATTTTTCATTTAACACAGTAATATATTTTCCTTCTCCATTAATTATTCCAAAGCTTCATGACTCACTCCTACTCCATATTTATTCGCGATCGTTTTTGCAGCTCCTGATATTGATTCCTTGATCCTCCTCTCCGTTATTTAATTCTTTTTATTTTTCCTTTTTTTCTTCAAAATCATCATCAACAATCTGATGATGATATTTGTAAACTTACCACAGTAACTTTTTTTGGAGTTGAGTAATGATCTGCCATAGAGAAAATAAGCAAACAGAGAAATTCAATTCCTTACCAGTGATAAAGACAAGTTGAATTTTTTCAAAAATAATTCTTTTTGTGTGATTTATCCTTTTTTGAATATTACCGACGTAGTTTAAATCCTCTGCAAATGTCACTATTTTGTTCATCTTTACAATGCATATACATACTCGATGAAACTAATACAAATTTGTATAATAATTAAATTGAAATTTTATTCGGTCTACATGGAATTGAGTGACCGCAGTGAACTAAAATTGGGACACATTGTTATAGTTAATTAAAATAGTAAGTTTCCTAATGTGTCTTTTAAATTTAGTACCAATAATAGATAGGAATATTTAATTTTTTTTCTTCTTAGATACCAATCAAAATAATCTGTTTATATAAACAAAATAATAAGTTTAAATCCAAATTTCCTTTAAATAAAATGGTCCTATCAAAATATGAATAGGTATCTTTTTTCACCCAAACACCCTATATATTTCGATTCTATGTGAAAGCTTAACTTTTTTACTTTCCAAAAATATATAATTTTTGAAGATAACCCAGTTTTTTCTGAACTTTTTCATATTATTTCAATAACTTTCCAGTTAAGTATCTACTGTATTTTTATATAATTCTTGCCAGAACCTTCCTTGTAATCCATTTTGAATTTGAATAAATGTATAATAATTATTTCCAACTATATTCCCAAAAATCATAAAATAGGTTACCAATACAGTATAGAAATGATAAATTTGTTTATATAAACAGACGATTCTATTATTTTCTTATTTTGTGGACTTCAGAATGATGTAACTGACGCAACCTAGCAACGCTAAGTGAATGTGACACGTGGGATTCCCCACAGTCTGATGTATTACACGATTATTATTACTATTCATATTTATATTATTATTACTATTATTAATTAATGCTATGTTAAAAGCAGTCGAGTGTATTTGGTTAAAATACTGCTGGACCTGAAACGGTCCCGATTCGTGGTTCCTATTATACAATTCATATCGCATATTAAATGAGGTGAATGACAGCAAAACTGTTGATTTTTCTTTTTGATGTTTTTTCTTTTTCTTTTGATTCATTTTACTTTTATATACCTCTAACAAACATTTTCTAATCAATAAGCTCTCTAAAAAAAGAATACTCAAACATTATGGTTAAATAAAAAAAAAGAGTGGTGGTAAAATTGCTATATTTTTTCAAGAAGATCTTTCATCCTTCAACCTGTTAATTTCTGTTCGTTAATTTGAAAGTAAACTAAGTTTAACTCCATACATACATTCAATAAATTTCAAAGAAACAAGGTCAAGGACAAAATTGATGAGGGGAAAACTAAAAAGATCCTTCACATAATATGAGAAACAATTTACCAAATGAGCATATTGGAAGTACGTCAGCCTTGTAGCATTTCAATAAACTTCTCTTTCTTTTTGGCTACTCATTCTTCCCAATAATTATTTTCTAACAAAGCTACGTATGGCATTGACACGACCTAACTTGAATGGATTCTTCCTTAAAGCTAGTGTAGTAAACTAAATAGTAACTAGGATAGTAACTTTTGACTATTCAAGTCGACATCGTTGTATGGAGTTGAACTAGATAGTTATTTCAATGAATAGTAACTGATAGGCTTGAAAAACTGAAAATCTTTGAATACTAACAGATTATTTATAGCTTACTAGCACTTTTCTTCATATTTTCTTGCTCTCTCATTCAATAATTAATGTGAAAATTTGTGTGCAATTCTATTTTTTTCTATTTACAAAGATGTAACATACTAATTTCAACTAATCGTTAAAAATAATCAGCTTCTGCATGGCACTTTTATTGTTTATCTGCAGTTATTTTTATTTTTAGTAACTCCGTTAAATTTAATTTTAAACCCAAAACTTTGAAATATTTTAGCATGTGACTAAACACATATTTTATTTATTTAAGAATACCACTTGAAAATTTTTAAACAATTGCATGGAATATGGTTTTAAATGAAACTTCTGTCATTCTGATGATGATATTTATATCGAAACAATTGTCAATTTACTTGCAATTTACAGATTTTTACAAATATATTGTGGAGTCATTTAAAAACAGTAAGTTTCATTTAAAACCATATGATGAGTAGATTCCACGAAGTGAGGGTTTATACAGTTAACTCAATTGCATGGAAGTTATATTTTTTCCTAATTTATTTTGAATTTGTTTTACTGGTAAATGCTTGCAGTTTTTTTTTGTAAATATTATTGTTATTGCCCATTTTTATTTGGACCCTCAAGCTCATTGTCTTTGTTTTTATTGTTTTTTATACCAAACGTGCAGTTATCTCACTTTTTACACTAGCAATCGTTTTATTGTTAATAATCGCATATCTATTGATAGGCTAGTGAAAATCATCAGAAAAATGTTACCAAATATATTTTTCAATCATATTCCATATGAACTAATTATTCACATACATCGATGTTTCAAATATAAAAAACTCGAGAAATTGGGATTTATGGCTACATTAGAATTATGAAATCAGTTAAGTATTTTCAAGAGTAGTTTAGTGACGTTTGGGAAATTTTCAGCAACAGGAACTGTTTCAGAAATATTTGCAGATTCGCAAATTTTTGTTTTCATAATTTTGAATTGGTTTTTTACTTTGAGTTAAATTTCCGTTATCGAAATTTGTCTTAAGTACCTGTATTTTTCATTCATTGTTAGATCAACGTACTCAACCCTGGATACAACCATTCAAAATGCATTATTGAGTTAGCAAATATTTGTGGATCTGTCCATGTAATTTAAAATTTTCATATGTCATTAAATCACTTATGAAACTACTAAACCTTTTCCCCTTTAGCCTATTCCATAATTCTAATGGTTCACGAGATACCAATGAGAAGATAGTTCTGTCACTGAATCGAATATTTTTATAAATAAATGAAAACTCACCTCTGAAATGTACAAGGTGTAGAAACAACATCGTCCTAAAATGAGAAAGAAAAACAGGATATGTTGTGAAATTAAAAAATCCCAAAAATATATATTGGTTACTATTCGAGGATTCTTACTAATCTACAAAGCCGACTTTTGTTTATAGCCAGTAATATAATATTATTTAAATAATAGAAGCATCTTTGTAAATATTATTCGCGAACTTAGTATCTAAGTGTTGATGAGAATTTTGTAAATTATTTAACATTTACTTCTCCAAATGTCCGTATAATTTTTTGCCATGCAAGACTCTTGACAAAATAGTGATTTAGTTTAGGTATTTTCTTAAATTCTGAAGCATAGGTAATTTATTTGTTTGTGTTGTAAATATTTCTATTTGAATTGTTTTTGTATGTTTGAGAGAGTGCGCTTAAAATACTTTTCATTTTTGTTCTAATGTGATAATAGCAAGTTAGACAAATTTCAAGTCAACTGGTTTCATGTTACTTGAATAGATCTACAAGAAAAAAAAACTAAAACTTTGAGGACCCATTTTCATAATACACTAAGGCTTTTTAGGAAATTTATAAGTACAGAATTGAAAAAAAAAATTGCAAAAGATTGAAAGGTATACAAGCCTCAAAAGTGTCTCAAGCAGTTTAGTGGGCAGGTTGTTTCTGTCTAGAATGTCATTTGTGGGTAGTCTGTGGGGTAGAATTTAATTATTTAACCTCGAGGTCATAAAGTTTTTAGACATTACCAGTTTTTCGCTTTTAACTCTCCGTAACTATCCTATTTTAGCTGAATACATTTATTTGAAAAGTTGAAGGACGCTAAATTTTGAATTCCACTATATTGTTTGATCCAATAGTTACCCAGATACTTTGGGTTATTAATCTAGGTCCATCCCATGTTTGGTTTGTATCTTTCGAAATTTGAATGTTTTTCAACTTTGTAGGTGATTATAATCTGCTAAAAACGCATGGTTCAGATGTTATAAACGAAAAACTGGAATAGTTCGAAAATTCCCCTCCAACCATACGGTGCTCGACGTTGAGATTTCACTCCACATACAATCCATGAACGACATACCAAAATTGGATAACTTCTGGATTTTTTTTTCTTCTGGATTATATGAAACTAAACCTCTAATTAGATATATTTTCAAGACTTGAACTTTTTCTATCTTGTATTCTAATTGAAAATTAAACCTACACATCCACGGACGAACTTTTACATAAAAAATAATGTGTACTGTTGTTTTGTATTGTCTGTTCATTTTTTTGTAAACTAAAGTGGCTTGTTATTTATTTGCTCTTCAAGTTTACTTGAAAGGTATTGTTCCATTATTTTTCAAAAGAATCAGATGAATATTAATAATAATATTTCCTAGGTAAATGTTTGTATCCTACGGCTTTAGCCGCTCTCATTTTGTGAGTGTATATGAAAGTCAAATAAACTAAATAGTTTATCATAATACTGTGTATTATTCATAAATCCTGCGCCACTTCCATCAACCTTGACAGAGGGTTGATACCTCGTGTATTTTTATTTTGGTATGCATATATTTAATGGAATTATCTTTTGTTCGGAAAAACTACCGTGAAAAATGTCGGTCCACACATTATACACTAGATATTGATTTCTCAAGGAAAACACATAAATATTATTAACACACAGAGACATGCTTCAAGCGCTATTGAAATTAAAAATACCCGTTCTTTTAAAAGTATCTCTCCGTTCCGGTTACAAAAAGTAAATACCCAATCCTTTCATTCAATGAATAATCTGAAGTACTAAGAAAGCAGAGTACAATTAAAATGGTTACATTTTAATGCTCCTAACTTATACAAAGCGTCCCGTTTCCATTGCAAAAACGAAAAACATCCAAGAGGTCCATAATCCCACAAAGTACAGTGGAACTTGAATGAAATTGCGATGATTATTCCTAACCTATTCAAAGCGTTATTTTGAAAAAACAGTTCCGTTTCAATCGCAAAAAATGATAATTATATTCAAGAAGTTCACAATTCTCCAAAGTACAGTGCAACTATAACAGAATTGACCTGGTTATTCCTAACCTATTCATAGCGATATTTGAAAAATAAAGTACCGTTCCAAATGCAAAAAGTAACGAGATTATCAAAGTGGTTAATAATAACATAGAGTGCAGTGAAACTTGGATGAAATTGAAATATTTTTTCTTAGCGGATTCATAGCGATTAAAAAAATATCTTTCTGTTT
>CAJUYI010000041.1:426017-454404 GCA_910591695.1 Galerucella pusilla
CTCCTTACTTATACAAAGCGTCCCGTTTTCATTGCAAAAACGAAAAAGATCAAGAGGTCCATAATACCACAAAGTACAGTGGAACTTGAATGAAATTGCGATGATTATTCGTAACCTATCCAAACGCTATTTTGAAAAAACAGCTCCGTTCCAATCGCAAGAAAGTGATAAATACATTCAAGAAGTTCACAATACTCCAAAGTACAGTGCAACTATAATAGAATTGACCTGATTATTCCTAACCTATTCATAGCGATATTTGAAAAATAAAGTACCGTAGCAAATGCTAAAAGTAACGAGTTTATCAAAGTGGTTCATGATAACATAGAGTGCATCGAAACTTGAATGAAATTAAAATATTTTTTCTTAACGGATTCATAGCGATTAAAAAAATATCGTTCTGTTTCAATTGCAAAAAAGTTTCGAATACATTCAACTAGTCCAGAATGATCCGAAGTGGTAATTTAATAAAGAATTCCTACTACTGAGAAGCTAGAGTTGAATTGAAATTATTTTTCAAAGCTGAAAGTTCCGTTTCGTTCCAATTGTAATGAAGTAACAAAAACATCCAAGTGGTCCATAATAACAATAACACAAGGTATTCATAGCATCATTTCAAAAATACAATTCCGTTCCGATTGCAAAAAAATAATAAATATTCCAAAATGAAGCCATGAAGTTTTGCGGATATTCAGTAAAGATAATAGCTGTCGGTTACGAAAAAATAACGGTTATTCAAAGTATTGGTACTGGTTATCAGAGTGCTTGCCGTATCTTAAACAGATTTATTTACCATACAACAAATAACTAACTTTTGGTGCAATAGACTCAACGCCAACATTCGTTATTTATCATCGGAATAATCTTGCGAATAGTTCTCTAATTTGTGCGGTGAAACTTGTAATCAAAACTTATCAATAGATAACAAATTGGTTATCCAGTTCTTCGGAAAGTAAAGTAAGTATGAGAAACTATTTTAATCGATGTAATTATGAATCTCTCTCCCATCCTAAGCTTGTGAACAGGCAAAGGGTAATTTATCAATATTAATTATAATTATTGTAGCCTATTTATAGCATACCAATAATAGTAGTCGTACTGGTAGCTTTTTATATCGAAATTAGTTTAGTAGCAATAAATAATGGGGACAATGGTCAGATATTCATCTAGCTAAATTTATTTTTATTATTAATAATTGTTACTTTATATCTTATATCCACTTATATAGCTGTGAATAAACGGTATTAGTGGGTTATACCTTGTTTGATTGCCGGGCAGACTTAAACCGTATTTCCACCGCCTCGTGGACCAATATATTTTTTTCATTGTCGAATAATAGTTTGAGGTGTTTCATTTAAATCCAAAGTATTTCTCGAACTTGGAAGAGGATAAGCCACAACTTGTTTGATCACCCAGAAGATTTAAGCCGTTCTTCCACCGCCTCGTAAACCAATATTTTTTTTATTGTCGAAATAATATAGGAAAACTCTGACGTCATATAACAGGCTCTGAGGATCGCTAAGAGAGACTCATGGAGGAAGCACTGTGAAGAGGCAGAACAGACCACCGGATGTGCTAAACTCCATAAGATACTCTCCAAAGATCCTCAAAGGACAATTAACTCATTAGAGACAAGAGATGAGAGATATACACAAAACGAGAAGAAAACTCTGGTAGAACTACATTTTCCAGAATGTAAAATAAGCGATGAACCATTGGATACAAAACAACATATGGTCTCAAGGACTCCAAACCGGAGTAACGAGGAAAGTTGGAAAGTATCTAGAGAAGTGGTAAATCAAAGCAAAATAAAATAGAATAGATGAGGCTTTTACTTGATGTAGATCCATAGTAAGTTATGAAATCAAACAATTTTATTTTGTAAAATCTACATTGTAATTAAACATAAAGTGACGCGTTTCGCTAACACAGTAGCTTTTTCAAACGTTGGAGGTATAATGAGAAACTTTCTATTTATACAGTGCCTTAATACTAAATTATACGGAAATTTAACAATAAAATTATAATCTATTTTCAAGGAAATGAAAAGAATTTGTCTAAATATGGAATTAACTAAAGAATTTAACAAGCTTACCTGGAAACTCATTCACAACCATCCTACAGGAATATTTCTAGGGAAAAAGGTTTAATAATGGAGAATTGTTAATATCAAGTTGTTGTTTTTAATGAATTTGGATAAAACAACAAATCCAAATCTTCAAAACTAAATAAATCAGGAGTTTATAAATTAAAATGTGGTAATGACGACTGTGATAAAATTTATATAGGTAGAACTTTTAGGAATTTTAAAACTAGAATTTCAGAACACAAACGTAGTTATGACAATCAAAAATTAGATTCCAACTATTCAAATCATTTATTAGCAAACCAACACTCTTTCGATTCAAATTTTGAAATTTTGCATATAGAAACTAAATCCTTCAAATTAAATCTTTCAGAAGCCCTAGAGATAAATAAAAACAAATATTCAAATAATCTTCTTAACGACCAACTTGATATTAACAATTTTCCATTATCAACCTAACCTTTTTACCTAGAAACTTGTTAAATTCTTTAGTTAATTCCATATTTAGACAAATTCTTTTCATTTCCTTGTAAATAGATTATAATGTTATTGTTAAATTTCCGTATAATTTAGTATTAAGGCACTGTATAAATAGAAAGTTTCTCATTATACCTTCAACGTTTGAAAAAGCTACTGTGTTAGCGAAACGCGTCACTTTATGTTTAATTACAATGTAGATTTTACAAAATAAAATTGTTTGATTTCATAACAAAATAAAATAGGCAATAAACTCATTTGAACCATATAAATCACCGGGACCGGACGTGATTTATCCAATTATTCTGAAAAAGGCAAACGGCATTATACTCAGCAGACTGTGTACGATCCTTAGAGCAAGCATGGGACTAGGGTACATACCAAAGGTCTGGGAAAAATGTTGGGGTTGTCTTTATTCCTAAACCTGGTAAAACAGGTGACAAAGGTGGCAAAGTCCCTGAGACCCATAAGTCTGATGTCATTTGTACTGAAGACATTGGAAAAACTGGTAGACATGCACATTAGAGGAGGATCGTTGGTGGAAAGACCGATCGACCTGGATCAATACGCATACAGACCAGGAGTATCCACATAGACAGCACTCAATCACCTAGTACAAGGAATAGAGTACGCTCTCGAAAATAAGGAAGTATTATTAGCAGCCTTCCTTGACATAGAGGGTGCCTTTGATAACACCTCTCACAATGTAATCACTAGGGCAATTCGTCAAAAGTAAATTGATGAAATAAGCTGCAGATGGATAGACTGCATGCTGAGAGACCGAACGATCTTTTCAACCTTGATGGGTGAAACATTATCAGCCCGGGTTTCAAGGGGGTGTCCTCAAGGAGGAGTCCTGTCTTCTCTAATATGGAACCTTGTAATGGACGGACTGATAAGGAGACACAAAAAGGAACACCATACTTTCTCAGGATATGCGGACGATCATCATATCACAGGGCAGATTCAATACTACGGTCAGAGAGCGCATGCAACAGGCTCTGGACATAGTAACAAAATGGACGGAAGAGGTGGGTTTAACTATAAGTCCCACCAAATCAAACATAGTACCCTATACCAAAAGAAGGGACCTGGTTGTGGATGTTAAATATCTCGGGGTGATTATTGACTCGAGATTAACATGGACCAAACAAATGGAAAAAGTAGCAGCAAGATCGGAAACCACATTAATGATGGCAAGATGAACTTGTGGGAAAACATGGGGGTTGAGTCCGCGAATGATACACTGGATATACAGTGTAGTGGTTAAGCCCATAATAGCATATGCGTCTTTGGTCTGTTGGACAAAGACGACAAAAGAATGCAATGATGAGACTAGGCAAGGTGCAAAGACTTGCTTGTCTCAGTATTGCAGGTTGCATGAGAAGCACGCCAACGGCAGCACTAGAAGCCTATTTGGCCTTCCTCCATTACACCTCGTGATAATGAGAGAAGCAAGGATGGGGATATTTAGGCAGCAAAATAATCTGAGCAACAAAATAGTTAGATCAGGACACATATCCATTAAGGACATCATAAGTGGAGCCATTTTAGATATGAAAACAGACTATATGGCCACTAAACTTCTCCCCAGTCCAAAATATGAGGTAGAAAAGTAAGGGCAAATACAAAAATGGGTACAAAGCCAACATAGATTTCAGTGGAGAAACACTTCAAAGCAGGTACACAGTAAAACCTTCATAGGTAACACATGTGTAAAACGGGCCGAAGAATTACTGAATATCAGTAGGAATAAGCTAAGAATTATTACAGGATATTTCACGGGTCATACCCCAGTAAAAGATCACCTGCATAAAATAGGGTTATTTAACGAGAACCTCAGCTGCAGACTTTGTGGCATGGAGACCGAGACCGTAACCCATATCTTATCTGACTGTAAGGCACTGGACTCAAGGAGATAAACAATATTCGGAGAAGCCAATGTGCCTCCCGAAGTATATGGCACACATCCAATGGAACTATATAGTCTACTCGAAGGTACGGAGATAACTGGATGGGTGGAATGAATGTGGGAGTAGAGTACAATAAGCCAACAGGCTGCAGTGCTCCCGGCATCAGAACGGCTTCCAAACACACACAAAAAAATAATAGTTTAAGGTGTTTTCTTTGACTTCAAACTTGGAAGAGGCTCAGCCACAACTTGTTTGATTACCCGGAAAATTTAAACCGTTCTATTCCGTCTTGCGGACCAATATATTTCTTTTCCTGGCCAATTTGAACCGACTTTGATAACCTTACCAGCCCTGACCGCTTCGTCCGGTAAAGTACCAAGTACATGTTGTTTCCCGTTATTTTGCTTGTCAATGTAGACTTCTCTCGATAAAATATTCTCACAGAATATCAATGGACTGAAGGTTTTTTGTTTATTTTGTAATATACAACTCGGCTGAATCCTTGTTTAGTTCTTTATTAACCATTAGCCTATCAAACGAATATCATGCACAAATGCAAAAGACCTCTTTCTACCTCTTTCTAACGCTTTATTCCTTTCCTGGAAATCGAAATACAAATTTTTTCTTAATATATTCATCAGAAGGATCACAAAATAATTTAATAACACGAGTATAAGTTTCATCGGGTTCGCTAATTGATAGTCCCAGCCACTGAATATTAATTTATTGTAAAAGAAATTTTTCTTATGTTTTTAGAAGCCTCCTTTACCCCAAGCCATTAACATACTAATTTAATAATGTGAAATTTAGTACGAGTGCTTGTGTTGAAGAATAATAGTAAAACATTATGGTTTGGTGCATGAAAACAGAAGATATTTTGGAAAATATTTTTGGGGTAGACGATACAGTTAGTCCGGGTTGAATTTTCAATGAAACACTTTGTACATTATTTTATTACGAGCTGCTTCTATATCAACCGACATATTTATATATTTAGACTCTGTATCATTGAGGAAGAAGCCCTAGAGTCTAGAAGTTGCAGAAGTATGCGCGAAGAAGCTGCACATATCAATATCTGAACATCAATATCGGTAGTAGCCTTAAGTTTAGGCTTTGTTCAATTTTTTGTGTCTGTTTAAGTTAATTCGAGAATGGCTTAGATTCACAATAATTGGTCTCAGTAGGAGATGGGTTCATACTGAACTTCTTCTAAGCGGTTAGTCCGATTTTAATTAAATTATTTTTGTGTGTTTGAGTACTGGATGGTTTTGATTCACAATTAGTTCCGGTAGGTGGCGTTGCAATTGGGTTCATGCTAAACTTCTCCTAAACGGTTGTACCGATTTGCATGAAATTTTTTGTGCGTCTTTGAGTAAGTAACTGAATGGTTTAGATTCACAATTAGTTCCGCACGGTGGCGCTATAATCGGGTTCATGCTCAACTTCTCCTAAGCTGATGGTCCGTTTCAGTTACGCACAGTTTTTTGGTAAGGTCATTAAAAACGTTACAGCTTGATTCTTCTACCCAAAATATGTAACAATGTGATATTTCTTAATCAAAATAAAAAACTGTCAAAATTTGTATATGACAATAAGTTAGCACAGGACAATGTCTATCGGGTCCTCCAGTATATGTATATATTTTTTCCCTTAATCAATTAAAAAAACATTTTTCTTGTTTTCAACACACCAACCTGTACTAAGAACTTTAACAAAAAAATCCCCAATAATTAAGACAATTACCAAATATCAGACCCCTGTAATTCTTAAAAAGGCTATTTGAAGTCTACGCCGAAATCTGCTTTGGCGGAAAAAAAGGAAAGCCGTGTTTATTTTTCATCAGCCGGATTTTTAACCCTACACAGTCGGCCAGATGAATTTTATTCGGAAAACTTAGCTTTTCATATATTTGAATACGGAGCTCGATTGGATATTTGATCCTCACCTAGCGTATATGTATGTATTTTGAGTTCGATTATAGAAAATACATATAGCTGCAGTGAATATCAGCATCGAATAAAAGGAAGAGAAATGGCATTGGATTAGGAATTTGAAACAAAACAACACTAAAAAATTGGCATACAGTGTGTTCCAAAAGGTTTTATAAACAAAGAGAAAAATATTATCTAACAGCAACTTAAATATAACTAACTAGATTTCATTTTATTATTTTAGAAATATCAGAAACATATTTGAGGAGTGTGACTTGGTTGTTTACAGGACCAACTATATATTTAGTTCATAATTTAAACATGGCAACATTGACCTTATTAAGGGTACACTAATTACAGTTTCCGATTTCCTAGTTTTCTAACTCATACCAACGAACATTAACAAGACAAGAAGGATCACTCTAAGCTCCTCCCCTCGTTATGCCTATTTCGCTCGAATATCGGATGCTACTGTGTATAGAGCGCCGTAAGTCCGTCGTAGGGATATGTGAAGAAATATACCAGTTGTCTTTTTGAGTGAGCGAATTTTCCTTTAGAAATAAAATAAACATTTACGTACTTGTTTGTTTTTTAAACAGAATGATGGAAAGGTAACATACGTGGAAAAATGTATAAACAATACTATGCACTTTATAAATGGCTGGAAAATTACTATTATCTGCTCTGTCTTTATGGGAAACCTTAAAGTGCAGGAATTATTCATTTCTTTTAACAAGGAACCCTAATCAGGATTGCATTGAAAAATTTTTGGTCTGGTAAGAAATTGTTGCGGAAACTCGAGAAATCCAATCCCAATTCAATTTTGTAGGGCATTCAAGAAATTATTTTCTCTAAAATATTCTAATGAGGTTGAAGGTGCCAATTGTATTAAAGATATTAATACAGTTTTGCTCCCGATATGCTGGAAGAATATAAAAATATCGATGTACCTATATTGACAAATAATAGCTCTTTAACAGTTTTCACATGCGACTATAGAAATCTTCCAAGTACGGATAGTAATGCTATAGTTTACATTTTTGGCTATCTATTAAGGAAATGTTTGCTGCAACACTCTTGTAGTGCTTGCACAAAGTATAATGATGAAAAGACATTACCAAAAGAAGCGGCTGTATTTTTAAAGCATAAAGCTTATTCGACTTAAAAACTATGGAGGTCCAAATGTACCTCCTAGTAATATTGTAGAATATGTTAAACAACTAGAAATAATCTTTGTTGAAGATTTTAATGAAATTAGTTGTCACGAGAATGTTGGAGCGACCCTTAGAAAATTATATGAGAATTTACTGTTTACACATCCTTGTTGAGAGCTTCCTCATAAATATTTTTTAAACCTATATATTGGGCTGCGGATTTATTTTAAAATTTAATTTGCGAACCAAGATATAAAAAATATTCTTCGAAACAATCAATGAAACATTTAAAATTAAATATCTCAAAACATCTTTGAAAACCGTCATATTCAATATGAAAGACTTTCAAAATTCATAAATTTTAACTCATTTGGATAAACGCATTTGATTTTGGATGGTTCGTGTATCCATTCTCACAATTTTCGAATCGCGATAATTATTTTTCCCAGTACCCGAATTTTACTGTTAGGTAAGTTGGTACTCTTTGATGGCCTCGGATTTGAAACAACCTGTAATGACCTGTATACATTTTATATTAGAATACCTATTTAAGTTGGCATTTGCAAACATTTTATTGTTAATTTTTATACCTACTAGTCTCATCTGTAGCTTACTACATTATTACTTTTTGATGTAACTTCCATTTTTCCCTTCATTTTTGCTACCAGTTCTTTTTATAAATATGTTTAGATTCACCAATTAAATATCCTGACGATATTTCCCTTTTTTATTCCAATTCCCACTAAGCGGAATAGGTTACAATAACAATTATTGCTGGATGTTTTTAAATTACCCTGGTAAGTAAACGTTTATTCGTTTTAATCGCTAGCGCTACCTCGTATAAGCACGAGCACATGCACGGCTCCAGGAATTTGTCGAAGTCGTCGGCGCGCTTGTGTAAGCTGGACATGAAAGTTCCGACGGAGAGTGACCCTTCTTGTCTTGTTAATGTTCGTTGCTCATACCCACTTCCAACAAGTGCCGCTGGTCGCACCACAATCGATCCAATGCAATAGGGACGTATGTGAAACCATCAATTGAATGAAAAATTATTTCTGTTATTATTAAAACATAAATTAGGATGGGTATTTATACTTTCAGCACGTACATTGAAAATGAAGAGAGGGGAAAGATAAAAAACAGATGTTTCGGATGGTCATACAGGATTGAATATTTGCCATTTTATGTACAGTATTTAATTGTTGAACTGCTATAATGATAAATTATTTCAAAAAGTAGTCTATTCAATAATACCATCGTCTTTTTATTGTTTCTCATATTGTAACCATTAGGAATATAAGATTTTAAAGTTTTTACTTATCAATGGCACGACTATTCGATTATTTGACGATAGAGCTTCGCACAAAATTATTTTAATTTGCTGAAATTTGAGTTATGAACGACAACAACCTTACAATTGAGTGAATAATTATTCCACTGTTTATGATATCCTTTTTTTTTTCGAACGCATTGTCGCTTATGGACCATGTCATATTTCACATTCCTGTTAAAAAAATAGTGAAGCACTGAATTTATACTTGATTCTTCCTAACACATTGTTGCTCATGGACTCTGTGTTAAGTTCCATGTAACCAAAGAATATTTTCCTTGCACTGTATACCATCTGCATGTTGAAGAATACGATGTATTTCACCACAGATTCTAGAAGTTCTGTCAAATTATCGGAAAACAAAAGTTTTCACAAAATATTTTCGCTTAATCAAAAAAGAAGCAGATGGAAATATTTGGAGCCTTGGAAAGAACAGTTAATCCAAAGCAACTCAAAGTGCTCTCCCACAAGGTACAGTTCAATTGTTCTCTGAGAAGAGGTTAAATGACACTCCCAAGCTGATTGGGAGGAAACACCTAGGAAAAATAACTACCAAAGCGACCAGGCTTTTCCAGCAATGAAGAACAGTTATGGGAAAAATGTTTTGAAAACAACTCAAGGTGGAGAACAGAAGTATCTTCTGCAGTGAATATATTAACTACACGCCAAATACAAGCTCTTCTTGATATGAACAGCTAGGGGACGGCATAAATGGAAGCTCTTCCTCTCTGGAACTTTGAAATTCGGAGGCATGTAGTGTAGATTCCGGAAAATTTTCGAGAAAGACTAATTTAAAGAATTGGGATAATACCAAAAAAAATCAAAGTTTAAATAAATGTGGGTAGCATGACTATATTATATGTATATTGACTAAGCGAGAAAAGCGAGGAAAAAGGTTGTGCATCCTGGTAATCTTGCAGGAGATATTTGAAGACAATTATAAAGGCGTTAACACAGCACTACAGTAGAACGTCTCTGATGCGATAATTACGGTGAGGCAGTGTCGAACGCGGTACTTGGATAGGTGACTGTAGAGCCAGTACATCCTGAGGCGAAGTACTAGGGTGCACCTCAGACTGCTAGGGCGAGTAGCGTATTATAGCTCGTAGGAGTATTATATCAATTAGCACGAGGTCTTGGTCTTAGTATTGCTTATTAAGTATTGGTCTTGTTAATTTGTTCATTTGCTTTGCTTATAACTACTGGGAAAACATCCCAAGACAAATATAATGGAAATAATAATAGTGTTTGGCTCGATGAAGAAATATCCCCACCAAAGGCTGGAACGCTAGTGGGTTAAGCAAAATTTCCGGTTAGAAGTAGTATGCTTCCGGCGTCGATGATTAGCCTTAACTGCAAAAATAGACCAACGTTAAGTAAACGAATAAAAAAACACCTAGTCACTAGACAGACAAAAAATGTGAACTAACTAGCTTTGAAAAAAATTGTATGGTAGATAGATAGTAGTTTTTTTATTGTGCATAAGATACATCTTTTCACAAGGGTTCGGTACATAAATTAGTTACAATAAATAATAATATATGCAAGTATATAGTGTATTGTGTAATTATCTATTCTCCGCATGCAAAAGCTCTCATCTTTAAGATAGCAATAACACTGTGGGCTAGAATAGAGAGCTCGGATAGATTGTCATTATTAACGTTTAAATAATGTACTAGACCATCAATACCATCCACACCATAAAAAAATCTGTTTTGTCTAAGAGGACTGTAAATTGGGCATTTGAATAGAATGTGCTCCAACGATTCTGGTGTATGCATATTACAAACGGAACATATTTCACTGCTATCAATTGAACAGAAATTACCTTTAAAGGAAAATTTCAGTATCTTTTTACTGGAAGTTCTGATTTGTGCGATAATCATCGTTATATACATAGATGCGGGAATCCGCAAATAATTCTTCCTGGTTTCATCAATCAACAACCTAGAGTAGATTAAAGAATAGCTGGACGTAACCTTTCTAGATATATCAATTTCGTGGAGTTTTCTTTCAAAACTGGCCAAAATAACGCCATCTAATGTATGTGAACATGTACTGAAATACTTTGTCCATAAATGTTCACATTCTGCAAAAGTGAACCATTCTTTAAGTTGTAACACCCAATTGTATTTAGCATTCTCAGTGGTTAATTGTAAAAGTCGCATATAACTGATTCTAGACATTCTTGAATTATCCATTATTTTTAGTATATTTAACCACATTAAAGAATGTTTGAAAATTATTAATGATAAATGAGACGAGTATGTCTCAAGACGTACAATGTAATCAGGAGTATTTTGTGACAAATTAAGCACCTCAGACTGCTAGGGCGAGTAGCGTATTACAGCTCGCGAGCGTATCATATCAATTAGCACGAGGTCTTGGTTTAGTATTGCTTATTAAGTCTTGGTCTTGCGTACAAAGTATTGGTCTTGTTGATTTGTTCATTTGCTTTGCTTATAACTACTGGTAAAACATCCCAAGACAAATATATGGAAATAATAATAATTGGCTCGATGAAGAAAGATCCCCACTACAGGCTGGAACGCTAGTGGGTTAGGCAAAATTTCCGGTTAGAAGTAGTATGCTTCCGGCTTCGATGATCAGCTTTAACTGCAAAAATAGACCGACGTTAAGTAACCGAATAAAAAAAGACCTAGTCACTAGACAGACAAAAATGTGAGCTTACTAGCTTTAAAAAAAAAAATGGTATGGTAACTCACATATTGCGCCTCGTATAATATTCACTTATTGATTAATAATCACATTTTGTTTCCATTTATAATGAACTAATGAGCTACAGTAAATTATCTTTTCTTTTATGTCTCAATCCTTGCTGAATGACAATAAAAAAGGTCATTTACTAGTCCTGGACAGAGTTTATGAATAAATCAAGCCTCAAACGCAAATCACTGATAATAACCGTAAGTTTGTTAAATTCGTTCCAATTACTAAAAGGTATAACTGGTAATTTCAGGCACTGTCCTTAATTGCGTTGTAGTAGCATTAAAAACACAAAAAGAAATCATTTCCGATATTTTATGTTATTAGGACGGAATAATAAAATTCAAAATTACAATATAAGAGAACACAGCCAGTATAAAATGGAAGTTTTAATTGGACTGTTTTAAATTATTTCGACTGAAATCGAATTTAATATCTATCTAAATCTAACGGTCTTTTGTTTTTTAGCTCGTGCTCCTTCATAGCACCTTTGCACCAGATTGTACAAGTTCTTTGCTGGATATTTGCCATACTTTATATCCTTGTGGTATCTCCAACGTGTACAGTACAGAGGTAATATTTCAATAAGTCAGGAATAAAAGAAGACATGTCGACATTATATATAGTGAGACTTTCGACTGCTGTCGACTGAAATAGTATTAGTAATAGTAGAAAGCGACTGGTATTCTACAGTGTGCAGAGTCCAATACAGGTTTTACTGCTTACTATCTACGTTTCCCAACTGTCTAATCTGCATGTGAAGTTTCAGTATTTTGTGCATCAGCAGCTTCTTCATCACTCATAAAACCAGTTTTAATTCTCAGCAGATTTTAATGTATGTTCCAGGCAAGATTCTTTCATGAAGCTTTCTCCAGATTCGGACAGTCTTGGTCTTTCTTATTAAGTCTTGGTATTGGTCTTGGTCTGGCTTATGAAGCATGGTCATGGTAATGCGTGAAAATTCTTGTTCTTGTTCATTTTACCTGTTACTAATTTTTTTAACTTTCAAAGATCAGCATCATCATCATCAATCAATTATCAACTAGCAAAATTCCTAAAATTTTTACTATTTAAATAATATTAAAAATACGTATAATTATTTTTTCCTACAATCACATTGAAAAGTAGGCTTTTTCGCTTGCCATTTACAACGAAAAGTTGACGTTCCTTGAGGAGAGTTACTTCACGCTCGCTGAGCGTAAAAAATGGCAAAACACTCGTTGCCCATAACAACCGATACTACAAACATAATTGTATTGACAGTGACAGTGGCAGTGACAGTTATAGTGTAACTAATGTCAATGTGATGACCTTGAATTGTATTACAAATTTTATGCAGGTTAATTTTAATCCACTATATTAATTAAAATTACATTTGAAAAGCATTATTTCACAATATTCGAATTTATAAAAAAAATTTATGCTCGTCATTGGGCGGCTTTTTCCTTCAAAGGGATTAAAAATATGGGTCATCACATTAACAATAGTTACACTATACATCATAGAGCAACCTGGCTAGGGAGTGTTTTTGTCTTCTGAACATCTTTTACAATCTAATAAATATCTGTTTTGTAAAGTTCTTAATGTTTTCAATAATTAATTAGTGTGATTTCGATGTTACCGTATTAATTTTGTGTGTGTTTTTGTGCTTAATTGTTGTGCCACGTTCTCAATATTTTGCATATACTGGCCGGATGGCCCTGCTAGCTGAGGCCTTTCTAATGGAAGAATAAGAAGTACATTGACAGTATTGACAATAATAATTATACGTTTAAAATTTTTTAAAGTATTTGACAGGTAATTGAAATAAGAAGTATTAATTTATCAATTTTATTAGTTATAATATATATTCAAGTAATTGTAGAAAAAATTTTTTATGTATTGCGAGCTAAAAGTGGAATTATTGTTCTCAAGCTTTCGAACAATAATTCCTCACTTTTCGCTCTTAATACATAAATAACTATTTTGTACGTTGAGTCTTAAGTATTTGGGCTTGGTCTTGCTAGTATAGGAATTGGTCTTGTCCTGCTAGCAGAAGAATTGTATTGATATTAGTTTTGCTTTTTCGCAATTCTGTTCTTCATCATTCCCCAGTAATTTTGATGTTGGTCTCCGATCCAAACCTTCATATATACTTGTACTACGGTTATTGATATACCAAGGATCTGTCCTAGTCCAGCCTGCGTGACCTCTAAAGCTATTTTCACAAGTTTATCAGCTTTTTAAGGGTCTTCTGTCAAGTATAGACGCTACATTCTGGCTCGAGATTGTCTTGAGTGCCGCCAGAATATTCATTTTTGGTAGTATCTGTACCTGTAGAGTAGGGAGGGTGAGTGTGTAGACTCACAGCACTTAGGCCACATGTGACCCATTGTACATCCTCCCGAGGAGTTGTCCTCCTAGGTCATTGTCCATCATGTCCTTCTCAGAAAGGTGGACAGGTCACTGGGAGACATCTCCTTTATATCGGCAGGTGTAGGCCAAGACTCACCGAACACACACTCTCTTATTGACGATAACTCCGGACACTCGAATAAGACATGCCTGACAGTTTCATCTTCCTTTTCACACATCCTGCATAGAGGTGTGTCCACTAGCCCCATAGTATGGAGGTGTTTCCTTAGTTGAAAGTAACCAGTCAGAAATCCTACTGTTAAACGTCCTGGTCATCGCCAAATATTTCTTCGGCGCCAGCTTCCCAGGGTCGCCCAGGGTGATCCTGGCAAGACTGCATCCTTTGATTCTATCCAATCTCTTAAGGGATTGATCATGGGTGTAACGTTTGGCTAGTTCCGAAATTGTCGAAGTCGTTAGGCCGTAGGTGTCACTGGGTCCTAGAATTTTTAGTCCAGCGGCTTCCCTGGCTAAAGAATCAGCAATGCGATTTCCTTCACTCCTGTCGTGCCCTTTAACCCACCTCAGGATAATATTGTTATCTGCCGAGGTGTCAGCTAAATCTTGGTGTCACTCTATAGTACTAGCCTCGATATAACACGTTGTCTGTTCAAGGCTAATAGGGCTTGTCTACTATCTGTGCAGATTATTATGTTTTTGCCAGAAATTCCTCTTCTAGTTAGTTCTTTTGTGGCAATTGAGATACCAGCCAGTTCTGTTTGAACCACGCTGGTATTGTTTCCCATTCCCCACTTAATCTTTAGGCTTAGTGCTCTCGAGTAAACTCCACATCCTGAGCCTTCTTTCATTTTTGAACCATCTGTATATATGCGTATTGCATTTGCAGCATCTGGCTCTGTGTTCTGTTTCATTTGAATTTTGTAGGGTTTGTTAAACAAAAACCTGGGTTCAATTGCATCGTTGATTTTTTGTAGTAAAAGCCAACAATATATTCTGTACTGAACTATACTTAAGAAAAAAAGATTTTGTGCCGATACATCAGACAGTATTAAGTGACGATACCTTTTGGAGGAAAATAAGTATTCACTCTAATTTTATAAAAACAAAGTCGTTTTTTATATTTAAAAAGTGGTTGTAAATTTTTTCTTATAAACTCAAAAACAGAAGAGCGTACGGTCAGTGAAGCCTTTATTCATACCATAAGGTGGTACTAGCCACGGCCTAGAGCCAGTTCACGGTTACGAATAAAATTATATAGAGATTTTATCCTCGATCATTAAGATTATTAAGGGCGGTACAAACAGTCAAACAGGTATTGTGCGCTTTTGATAAATAGTCCAAGCTGTTTACTTGGTCGGCCATAATCACGTAATGACATCAATGGTCAACGAAAAACAGTGGCGGAGATTCGCAAACGCTTATTGTCTTTCTAAAAGAAAAAGATAAGTTTTATCGTCATGGAAAACTTTACATTTTCATGGAAAAAGCAACATAATTTGAAAATGGATGGAATATAAAAATTATACTACAATATTAGAAAATTGTATACTAGATGCTGAATTATGCCAATGTAACTCAAAAGTATAGGATAGATCGTAGAATTCTGCCACTGAATAACGATAATGAAAATTTTTTGACATTGAAGTTGATGAATTTCCTTTTTGTAGTAGGTTAACTATGAATCGGTCTCCCAGTTGAACTTTGGAACTATTTTCGAACCAAACACACGGATTCCAAAATGTGTCTTACTACTTAAGCCATAAATTGAACGAATAGCTCTTTTTTGTAATTTGAAGGTTCGAAAAGGTGCAAACTACAAGAAAGGCAAAGCCTAGCGAAGATGCGATTCGAACAACTAGTGAGTTGATGGAGTGGTGGAAAAATCGAGCTGTTTAGACACAGATTTTATGGCTAAACAAGAAGAGGATACTTTTTTTGCTAAAGTGTCTACATGTACAGACCGTTTAAGGGCACCATCGATATGGAGACCGAGACACTTAATCGACTTTGAAGATTTTATTGAGTCATTGCTAAGTTTAAGAGGTTGCAAAACTAATTTGTAAGATAAAACTAGAGTTTTCTCAATATTTCGAGTTAGACCAGAACATAATACTAATGAGATCTTTGCCTATGATAAACTGTAAAGCTGGTATTTCTGAACTACTCCAGGTTACACTAGTGACATCAGAAAATAAGGTACGGGTAAACGACCCTAGAGAGTGTCAGCTCAGCGCTTGAGGTGTCGGACCTCCAGCATTGGAGGCACTAGTATCCGAGCTGTGCTGTCGTTCTGATGGGGCACCTCCGATGTTTACCGACGTGTGTCATAGGTCTAGCCATTTCTAGCCTGGGGCTAGGCTGAAAGCTTCCAACTATGATTCACTTATTGGAGGGAGTTCAAATTGCTGAACGGGCCTGGCCAGGATAGGCATTAAGTGGATCGTTCCCCGTGGACGGTTCTCAACCTGGTCTACCGCTAATCCTCATCCTCCCACCAGGTGGGTTAGCGGATGGTGTCCTTGGGTGGTGTGCCTACATGCCACGACCTGCGACCAGTCTCAGGGGGCCTTCGACAAGCCCAAAACTGGTACTGAGGGGATGAGACATCCCACGTGTTCACGGCTGAGCATGTGTCTCATCAGAGGGTGATGGACTCTCAGGTGGTTGTGATTTCGCTACCTGTGTGCGGAACAGCTGGCATATCTTAGCTGATCGGTCCATGTGGCATGATGTCTTTAGCGGTAATGGGAAGTAGCCTTGGTCGCAAGTGCTTGAGGTGTCGGTTGTTTGACTGCAACTAGTATCCGAACTTAGCGACCTAGTACTACTGGCAAGCATTTGGAGTGTCGGACCTTCAGCTGCGTTAAATTTTTGCACCAAAGTTGAAGGCACTAGTATCCGAGCTTAGCTGGTGTACGACGAGGGAAACCTTAATCCAGCCGTCTTGCTCACTTCAAATGTTCGTATGCATATATCTATGAGCATCCGGGCTTGACGGAGGTAACATGTGTAATGAGGTAGTTCATAGTGTCTGGAAAAGAGCCAAAAAAACTTACTACTAGACGTATTACCGGGCAGCATGGCGCCTTGGGGTAAGGCCTTCCGCCCTGTGCTGTTGTAACCAAGTCAATTGGCGGCGCGAATGCGGTTGGGGTTGATGAGCAATCAGCCAAGTTTAAGTACCAGACTCTACGACCGTACCACACCCACGAAGGTAGGTTTGCCAGCAAGCGTTTGAGGTGTCAGACCTCCTTTACGGAGGCGCTAGTATCCAAGCTTAGCTGGAATTCTGATGGCTGGTGGGGGCTAACCGCCGCCCCCAGGCCCCCCGGTGCGGTCGTTACTATGACTCTGCTCAAAGTAGCTACTAGTATAAATTTTTTCGTCATTCTTATGCTGGGGAACAATTATAGCTGTTTTTAGACAGTTAGGGAAAAGGCCTTTTTCAAAGGATTTATTTATTAGAGAACTCAAGAAGTTAATTTCAACATCTGGAATATTTGAAACTAGCTTTGCTTTTCACCCACCAATGCCACAAGAAATTTTGTTTTGAATGCTGTGTATGATTTACACTAGCTCAAATTTATCTATATGTCCAAGGCACAAACTTAACCTAAGTGAATCTTTGTGAAGGAATGGGAAAAAAAAAAGCATAATGATTTAAAAATATTCCCACTATTCACGAAATAATATTGTCAAGTCATTCTGGGTCAAGGTCAATAAAGTTTGATGAACGAGCTCTGTTCCTGAAAAGATTGATAGCAGACCAAATTTCTTTCGAGAAATTTTAAGCTCTAGAGACGCGATTATTATAATACTTTTGTTCAATATTTTCCATGGTTAGATAGTCTTTATTTCACATTTATAGCTTGAAAATATGCTAGACACACTCCACCCAACAGACAGACTAACTGACATTATATAGTGATACTATAGGAAGAGAGAGTGTGTTTGTTGTCAAAAATAAAAAGCAAAACAACTTGAAGAATACAGAAGACATAGAATCAACAACAAAATGAAGGAACGCCTACTTTACTAATACATAAATAATGGAAATATTTAATTTACCAATTGTCTCATTTAATTTCCATATTTCTATATTTCAAGAGCTTATAACTTTTGAGCGAACTTGACAGATAGGTACATAAGCGTTTTTAATCGAAATACATCACAATGGTACAAGTTTTGTTTGGACGTGTTAAAGTTTTTTCTCACTTACTATAATTTGTTTTCCAATTTATCAAACCATTTTCGTATAGACCTATCAGCTGGAGGTTATTATAATTCTCTGAAAACCTTTCTTCTGGTTTGCAAAACATATTCAGATTCAGTGCAAAATTAAACTCGGCCGCTTACGGATTTATAATCACCTCAATTAAAAGACTTCCCAATTCCCAAAATACGGTATGTAATCTTGGCCCATCGTAAAACTAATGATGTCACTCACCAAGACCTGGAAAATCTATTGTGTCCTCTCACTTCTACTTATTTCCTGATGAAAGTCTCGGTGACTATAGTAGCTCCCTTAATCCTATTTCCCTGGGAAATATTAGGGATATCTGCAGGTTTTAACTCAGGAGATGTTTCTGTTCCATACAGTTATCTTCTAGGCACCGTGTCCTAGGATTCTGCACTAGGTTTCTTCTTCCTTGCCACAAAATCTATATTGTTCTCTCTCCAATATTTTGAGCCTTATCAGGTGCCCATTTAGGTGACAATGATCCGTTAGGATCCTAGTTAAAACCCTTAGTACATAGGATCCCTGTTAAAACCCTCAGTACAGTTTTACTCTGATAGGCATTCATATGATCTCAGCAGGTTTCCCAATCCTCACCAGATCTTTCCAATAGTCAGATCATCTCTTTTATTTCTTCTTCACCTATTTCTAATGCGTCAAGAGGGTTTTGGTCCAAACAGTATTTCAGTTCGTTCATCTGCTATTTCACTTCCTTCAATACCATTGTGCCTGGAATCTTCAGTAAGGTGTCTACTACATTGCTCGCGCCTAGTTCATTTGGTTTGCCCAGACATTCCCATTTCCATTCCCATAATGGCTGCTTGACTATCCGACATTATGATAATCCTTTGCCTTCTATATCCTTCATCAATATTGAACTGGCCACACCTTCTTATGGCGTGAATTTTCGTTTGCAAGATACTGGTGGTATTTCTCAAGCTGTTGAAGTGTTCTGGCCCGTACACTCCTTTCCCAGTTCTTTCTACTGCTTTTTAGCTATCTGTGTACCATTGAATGACATTCCTTCCAAGACTGGTGATAGTATTTGGATCCGATTCCTTCTTGTTACTTAATTCAGTAACGAATTTCCTTGGAAAGTTATACTTTTTCATCATACCATCTTGTATTAACCATACCATTGTTGCCATACATTTTTCGAAATCTAAGAAATATAAAAAAAAAACTTTTATTTCAACAAGATGAAAAAAACCTTTTTGGGAACAATAAATATCACATTGTACGTTAACACATCAATACCTGGGACAAGTGAAATTCTGGCAAGTAATCTTCCTCAAATAAAGTATCATGGAAACTTTCACTTTCCTGGAATTGGTTTACATACCTGAAAGCAGGTACAAAATCTTGACTGGCCGATATTACATATTTATTATTTTCTCTCTCATTTTTTGGGAATCAAACCACAATAATGTTTTTTATTTTTTATTTCGACGTTTCGGTAGCGTTCCAGCTACCGATGTCAAGATTAACTAGTAATAAAGAAGATATTTTGATATAACCCTGTACATTCTTGGAAGTAGTGTCACAAAACAACTATTAAACCACCCGGGTTTGATATAAGAAAAATATATCAAATGAAAACCGTTGCCGTCACCTTCATCATCATCTTTATGTGACCTGCAACCGATGCCATCCTCATCGACGTCATCTACTTACCAGTTAACACCAAATAGCTCCACTGGACCGGCAACTTTAAGTAATTTACAAAATGCAACAAATTGTGCTGCTAATATTAATTTTTATAATAATTAATAGTTTTTGGTTGAAGTTTTGTATATATATGTATGTTGAAATAAAATAACTTTTGAAAAATGTGTTGGTATACTTTTTTGTATATACGGTCGTAGAAAAACTATTGTTCCCAACTCATGCGTAAAGTGTCTTTCCCGCCCTTGACCGCTTGCCCGAACTCCGCTTCGCGTCGTTCGTGTCAACTGCAGTCGCGTGCGGGAAAGTATCACTTTCCACACTTGTTAGGAAAATAGCTATTATGTTCACTTATTCGGACTTTCAATGGTCTAGATATTTCACCTAAATAGAATTTGTCGCATTCACAAGATATCTGATATATGCAATTTTTTGGAGATTGTTCTTCATTTTTTGGTTTCGTTTTTGTTAGTATAGATCTCAACGTATTGTAAGATTTACAGAAGATACATATTTATTAGAGAGAACTACATGATAATCGACCCAGATTACACTCGCTGACTTAGCAGGACATATGCAAAATTATTAAATAAAATATAATGAGGATTGGTCTAGCCCGATCTAAAAATGACCTAGAGAGTTCGAAAGAGAAGCGTAAGCAGTGCGCTGAAATATGTGCTACCCCCCTATTAACTTCCCTATTCCTATACAATGAGAAAAATGCCTGGAAAAGTCGACTTATATGATGATTATACACCGTACTCGATTTCTCTTCACGATACAACCATTGATTTTTTTAAGTGAGAAAGTACATTAGGTGACTACTTTTGGAAGCTCTCTTGAAACCTAAACCCTAAACACTTTGTTTCCAGAATTCTCATTTAAAAATTTGAAATTCAAATTTTGAGAATTACAAAAGCATACATTTTGATATTTATAAAATTTTAAAATTTATAATTTTGTAAAACAAATTTTTACTGTCATCGATTAAGAAGCCCACAATTTTTATCGTAGCAGTAACCTAGTTATTAAATAAGCCACCCCTCGTAAATAAAGAAAGCTCTTAACAGCTCTAATTTTCCCGTCCCCAATTATCCTCCACCGCCGCGTCTAAGGAGGCGACCGTATAATTACGACAGTTGTGCCCCAGCCGGTCATCACTACACCAACATCTTATTAAAGATTAATCAGGGTTTGCAATTAACGACAACAAAAAAGTCCCAGACACATTTTGAAAAAAAAAAAGTTTCACAAATGAAGATATAAATAATTACATTTTGTATTAATTATTTTGCCTGTTGGAGCTTAAGAAGTTTTAGTTGAGCGAGTTTGAACAGTTTTAAGAATTAGAAAGTTTTTTCCGATCGTTATTTTACTTTTAAATTTCAATGGTTAAAGTTTTGTATTTACATCGTCTTGGTATGGGCACAGAAACTTAGATCTTTGATAATTTAATTTGTACTTCTTTTATGTCTTTGTATTCTTCTTACATTTATTGTGTTTTTAATTATTTTTCTTTTCCATTTGCTTGTTATACAGAAAAAAGTTTGTTTTGTAAATCAATTTACTTTTAAGTTGCGTATTCACAATTTTTATTTATTTCAATTTTCAATTGGAACTTTAACAACTAATATTCAAATGGGTGTGTGTGGTCATTGACACAGTTCAATAGAATTTTAAAAAACCCGATGAGAAGAAAAACTGATTTTAAATGTAGTGTTGAAAAAGCTTGACTCGAACCATCAACATGAAAAATTTTTGTTTTTTTGCGAATATCTCGAATATCTTGGGATATTCGAAATTTGAAAACAAGAAACTTCTGCAAAAAAAATCGTGTCTCTCGGAACTGTATCGACAATATTTATAATTCCAATTTAGATCTGAAAGTTAGGCTCCAAACATGTGAAATGAAATTCTCTGTTTTTTTTTCGATATCTGCTATAATCGCAATTTTTTGACTGTTTATAACTCAATTTCAATTTTGTAATTTTTCAGGCACACCTTCGACTTTTTCAAAAACATTCTGGATGCAATTACGAACCAAATGGCTCCTTGGTCATACTTTTTTGTGAACGTAATGTGAGAAAAAGTTTTATCATTTGGTATTGTTACGAACTCACAATTCAGAAGCCGGTCCTGTCGCAAACTATGAATGCGACCTTTCTAGAAAGTTTCACGAAGCGTACCAAGGCCAATGGTTTATCGCGTATGTTCTCGAATTATGAAGTATACGCAGAGATGGTGAATTCAAGAATTTTCTAGAGATTTGAAGGACTATATATACGAGGGTTTTCGAGTGAATCAAGAAGTTGTTCAGTATACAGTCAGTGAATCGGTAAACAGTTTCAGTATACAGTGAGTGAACAGAAGTGAATATAAATAGTGTTAAAGATAAATTAGGACAATTATTATACCGAGTGCAGATAAATTAATAGACATTGAGTAGTGTGTATATAAATCAAGTTTATCATAGTTTGTAAGTGTTTCTTTAATAAATCAATAGTAATTAGCCATAGTGAGTTTATAATTTTATCCCACGGTAAAAACAGTTTAAATAAATAAGAAAAACATAACAGTATTAATAATTTTTTGATTGTAGATTATTTTACTTTCCTGCCAAACCATTTCAATGCTACTAACTGTACTGGCAATTATATGGCGGTGGACATAAAACTATGTTATCCATTGATTCTGCGTGAAAGTCCAAACAATGCACCCTTCTTGGCTACTTTGTTTTGATCATTAGAACTTTAGTTCTTTACGTTAGGTTGGAGCGAAGCGACAGGGGGTAATTTTCAAAATATCTGACCGCAACGTTACGTTACGTTACGTTGCTGCGTTATGTGCCTTGAGCTCCTCTCTCCCTCGTTTACGAAGCAGCGATTCATATGCTTCGGCCGGGAATCGAACCCGGGCTGCCCGCGTGGCAGGTGAACATTCTACCACTAAACCACCGATGCTACATTAAAATTCTATGCAAAGCTGGTATTCGCAGTGCTGGTGATATACTTGAATTTATTCGGATGAATTTTTTACTATTATTTCCATAATTTTTCACAAGATTGATATTTCTCAGAACTTTATTAGAACTTCAGTTAGGTTGGAGCGACCGGGGGTCGCGGCGCAAAAGATCTGACCGTTACGTTGCTGCGTTATGTGTTTACTAAGCAGCGATTCCTAGGCTAGAGAAAACTGTAATGCCGCCATATATTGATGTCTCGGGTTTAAATTTTACACAAAGGTTGATAATATAATAGTATAATAATCGATTGTTGATAATCGATTAGGAGATATACCTTACAGTTACGCACGTCCGTTTTACACAAAAAAAAATGCTGGAAAGATTTTAAATTAATCGATAGATTGAAGAAAAAAACCGAGGACAGAATTTTGTAACCAAATAATTCATCTACTACTCTACAACTACAACTTAATGATAATCGATTGTTAATCGATCAATAATAATCGATTATAGATTGATTAATAATGATCGATCGTTGTTCGATCGAAAATAATCGATTATTAATCAATTGATAATAATCGATTGTTGATCAATTGGAAACAATCGACTTTAAATCGATTGGAAATAGTCGAATATTCATCGATTATATACAATCGGTTATTAATCGATTGTTGATGAAGGATTGATGATAATCGATTATTAATTGATAGCTGATAATCGATTATTAATCGATTGCTGATAATTGATTGATGATAATCGATTGTTGAAAATCGACTATTTAATCTATTGTTGATAATAAAATTATGTTAAATGAAGTTTCACCCAGAGTAAAATAAATTCTTATATTAATATATGTGTATTTATTTATCAATTCAAAAAATTTATTATTGCTTAAAAAAGGAACTAAAGTTCTTATCGTGTGTCCCGTGACACGTTCTTCAATTTTTTCCCATATTTGGTACTTGTTATCTCCCTTGATGTTTTTTAGACTAACTAGAACATAGAATAGGTGCCACCAACCGTGAACAATAACCTCAAGGCTGGAAATCAATTTGGTTTATCATAAAAAACTATACCGTCCTCTCCTCCTACATGCAGGATAATATCTATATATTGAGCACTCGCATTACAGTATTATTTTGTAATGCTCTTCTCATCTGAACTTTGCTAAAAGTCCACGGTTCATCCAAAATATTTAGTCTATATAAGTTGTTAACTTCTCTGCGGAATGTTTTCTATGACATTGTAACCTCTTGGATCCAAGCAGGAAGGTTGATTGAAAATCTATTTTCATGCAGTTTGTTCTAACTTAAAACCAATTTTTTGTATCCATTCAATAATATAGTCGGGTCGCTCTTAGTTTACCACTTTCGGATTGGAAAGTTATAGCGTCAAAGTGTGTACATCGGAAATTTCAGCAGTACTTAAACTTTATTTTCACCTGGCTTCTAGCAGAAAACACCTAAAATTGTTTGTATAGCCATATGCGAGCCAAATAGATCTAATCGATACTTTTCATTCTACATATGAAAACATTGATTACAATCTTTTTTATTGATCATGAACTTCTTATGAAGAAGAAGAGACATTTTCTCTCATATTCAGCGCCATATTATATCAAAAAGGAAGTAAAAGCATGATCTTTTTTGAATGATAAAAAATTCTTAAGAGTTTTACTTTTGTCACTTCATTAAGACACATTTAGACTTTAGTTTAGACACATTATTTATCAAGAAATTATTGAATACATGAAAAAACTTGCATTTGGTGGAAAATCGAAATTTCCTAATCTTTTTAAGGTATAATTTGAAAAATTGAATAGATGAGGCTATTACTAGATGTGGATCCATACCTCATGATGAAATTAAACTAGCCTTTTTCAGTGGCCATGACCTTTTTCATTAAAAGATAGAAAAATTTCGATTTTTTCATTATCGCTATAACTTACTAATCCAAAATTGATATATTAATAGTGGCCCGACTATAGTTGATTTGCTACATTGTAGGTACCTACATACTGCATTTCTATTTGAAACCGCTCACGAATGATTTCTGCTGATTCATGCTTTCTTTCGCCGTACATTTTATACACCACTTGCCATAAACTGGTTAATATAAGAGGGCAACATGTAGTTTTTATTTAAGTGACATGCTCAAATATAGTTCCTTTGATTTGATATCTTTAAGAGTCTTAATAATTTTTTGTTCTACTTGAGTTTTGGTGATATCCCTAACGCCTCTGCAGCCAGTTCGGTCGCTGACCTATTTACTTTGTGAAAGATCGATGTATTTATCGAAAAAAGCGTTGGCTTTCCGAATGAGCATCTTCTCTTCATTGGTAATCCTTTGGACCATATTTATCTTTTGTGACCGGCCTGCAACTGCAATCTGATGGCACCTTTTGTTGAAAAATATGTTCATCTTCTTTGATTGCTGCTTACCAAACAAATTTGGAGACTACACAGAAAAAAAGGATCGTTGTATGAAGTAAAATTTATTTGGATCAATTAAATTAAAGTGCCATATGCACGACAAAATATTATTTTAAAGTAATTAAAATAATTTATTGGTTTCAAGGCAGGTTAATGTATTGAATCAGCGAACTGTTTGTAGACTAAACCAAATATTTAGTCAACCGGACATTTTCATATAATTATTCTGATAAAATTATTGATTCAACATAGTGAATATTTTGTTGAATTGAATCTAAAAAATGATCAAATCAATCGAGAAAAATAATGATTCAGTCAATTCTTTTTTGTTGAACAAATTATAATAAATGGTCTAACGAACAAACTTTATCATAATATCAATTTTTTTTGGCTTGGTTCGGAAGAAATTTGGATTCAGGTGAATAATTATGTTGTTAAATTGAATAACATAATAACTAAATCAAGGAAATTCATAAGCAAATCAAGAAAATTGATTGCTTGCGTTTATTTTGAGAATTTATCCAATAAATTGAATATTTATTTTTGTTGAAAAGTGTACCTAATATGTTGATTGAACTTGAAATGCAATCAGTTTGATCAATTGCTAATCTTGATATAAAAATTAAGTTGACATAACATACTTAATGCATTAAAAAAGAAAAGTTAAATATAGTTTATAGCATTTTATTGAAAATAAAAAAATAACAAAATATGTACAGCAAAACAAAATATAAATTTCTAAAACATAAAATCAAACTTCCACTAACTGCATTTGTTTTCAACCGCAATAACTTTTCAATAAATTGGAACAAATCCACTTGCAAATTCACTATAAGGGCATCAGGGAAAATCGAATCATAATCTATGTTGATCTACAAAGAAGTAATAATAAATAGAGTTCAATGAATGTTCTAAACAAGCATAAAAGAAATTCTTGAATTTTCCTATATAAATATACGAAATGCAGCCCCAATGAATGTATCACATGTCCCTTTATCAAAAGCTGAATTTAGGTAGCACTAGGTACTATAACGCTTAGAATTTCAAACAATTTGCGAGTTGATGATGAACATAAAAAATTTAAAGTGGAGGTAATGACACCTTACATTACCTTACATTTCCAATTAGGTAGGTTAGGTTAGGTTAGGTTGGGTAGGATCATAGCAAAGTACCGTAACAACAGCTTTTTGGAAGAAACGACATAATATAATATTTGTAAATAGAATTCGTAATTATGTTTACCTGAATAATCCGCTAATCCAGAACAATTTGCAGACAACAGGTTATCACTCACCTAACGATCTAACTCCTATCTCAAAACAATATAAAGTGAAGAATGAACTGAAAATTATGATAGATAGAAACAGGACAATCTACTAAGCAACCACATTTTGAATGAAACAGATAATCAGTCGATACAAATATGAAATTATTCCGATTGAACTATTGCATCTATTAAAACAAAAAAAAATAAATAGTTCAAATTAACTGTTGGAATTGGTTACTTCAGCGATTTTAAGTTCCAAACCAATTCATATTTTGTTTTAAACAATATAGTGTACGTGCTTGATTGAAGCAAATATTAAGGTTTGATTAATATTATTATTCGCTTAAAAAGGAGTTGGAAAATGTTTAATTTAAAAAAATTAATTTTGAGTTAAAGTAAGTTAAAATATATTTCATTTGATAAGTGTATGTTTGAATCAAGCGTGTTCATTAGTTTGATTTGAATGAATCATTCTTTTGAGACAATATCATAATACTTCGATGTAAATTAGGAAATACTTCACTGGATGAGTCCATTTTTGATTCAAGAAATTCCTAGGATTACGTCTACAATTCCATTTTGTTTCAGCAATTTTAATATTTCCTCGGACATATATCTACATTCAGTATTTGATAAGAATGAAATTTAATCGAGTTAATCAAATAAAAGTGACTAAATAAATTGAGTTGATATAACATATATTTTTTTTCCGTGTATAATATATCGACTCAATTATCTTCGGTTTCAAGTTTTAATGTCAATTGATATTAATTTACTATGTGCCCAAATCTAGTAACTTTTCGTTACCTGAATAATGGAGAAAAAAAAGGACATCATGTATTTCTTCAACTATACAGTTGAATTCAATAACGATTTAGTATGATATAAGTAATATTTTGAATTATCCACATCATTCAATGGTTCGCCTAGTGTTTTTTCCTATCAAAATGAAAAAAAAGATGGTTTAAATTACTGGTTTATTGTTAAAAGTTGGTTAATTATTTTTGTTACTCCAGACTGTGTTAATTTTATTAGCATTTTAACTACTAATTACGCACTGAAAAATGTTTACATACCACTTGTTGTTAATGGGATGCTTGTTTGAGAAATACATTTGTTTACTAATTAGGCACATTAAAAGAATTAACACTTTCGCATCTAATTGGGTGAATTATTCTAAAGTCATATTAGAAAATTTCTCAGTGCTAAGGTGAAGTATTCCACTTACAGATTAATTAGTGGGTGTTTATTTGAAAAGTAAACATCACCAATGATCATTAAATATTGAATGAAGAAATTGAAAACAGTCACGTGAAAATTTAATACAAGGTAGAATCCGAAAATAGTCACTAAAGTGCAGGTCATGATATGGTCAAGGTTTTCACTCGTGAAATAAATACACTTAATGCATTTGTGGCATACAATATTTTTTCTACAACTATATACATATAATAAAATCAAAATGAATATTTAGAATAACTTCTTCATTAAATAACAACTAACAGCGCTGTATAGTGTATTAATTGGAAATTGTAGGCGATAATTTTGGGAAAGTAACAAAATTCATGTACTACAGACACAATGAGAACAATAATATCCACTGAGAAGTATCCAGATCAGTGTCAAACTTTGGTAACTGCCAGTATTATCAGGATGTAAGAATGTAAGATGGAAGAATGTAAGATGTGAGATGTATGATGTAAGATAGAGTTGGATAATCTAAGATATTCAAAGAGCTGAAAACATATCCACACATTTTTTTAAGGATGCTGGCATAAAAAAAAGATACCACTTTATAGTTGAAAACTGGTTCTATTACTGTAAAACGTCGTCTTCACCACAGTAATTTAG
>CAJUYI010000042.1:0-11402 GCA_910591695.1 Galerucella pusilla
GGCCCCCAGAAAGGTATTTCAGTCCCCCTCTTTGCTAGTTCATCTGCAATATAGTAAGGTGACTATGTTGTTCTCGCCTAGTTCATTAAGTTTGTCTAGGCATTCCCACACCATTTTGGAACTGATTACACAAGAGCTCAGTGCCTTAATGGCTGCTTGACTATCCGACATTATCATAATCCTTTGTCTTCTGTATCCTTTATCAATATTGAACTGGGCGCACTTTCCTATGGCGTGGATTTTCGTTTGAAAGATACTTTGGATTAGTTTAACAGAGGCTTAAAAGAATTTAACCGTGGCTTAAATTGCGATGCAAGCCAAAATTCAAAATTAACTAATAGTTAAATTTTAAACTACTGTTATAATGATGGTGCAAGTGGCCATTAATAAACAAAAACCTTTAGACTCAATTTTTTTATCAAAAAAGGGTCATTTCACCCTAATTTTGAAAGTACAGCAGGTTTACGCTTGAATATTAGTGAAATAATATTTTAGATGACGAAGATTCCAGTTTCAGTGTACTTTTTATGTCATTCTCATGTGAGATTAAGTCCAAATAGCAACTGAACAAGAAGCGAAGCCCGACGCAATCTCTTTGTTGCTTTGGTACACTGAGAAAATGATCAAATTCTCAAATATTGGCTATATAATTGGTCGACAAAGTGAAGTATGACAAGTAACTTATTATAAAAATGGCTCTTTTCAGACATGCGCTTACAAAAAAACGATCTGAAGCTTCGCTTCTTGTTAAGTTGGTATATTCTTTGTGTAAACTGACAAATTCATAGGCAGTATTTTCACATCAGTGTACTCGTCGTGTAATTTTAGGGTAATGATGGGAAATATATTATATTATTATGATTTTTTGTGGTTTTTAGGACAAAATTATTTATAGTGAGTGTCGCCATTGAATAAGTCATTGAAAATCCACCAATAAATTTTTAAAAAAGAATTACCTAATTCAAAATAATCATATTTTAATTCAGATATTGGCAATTAAGAACCAGAATTCATACATACATTTTGTGAAACGCTGCTTGAATCTAGATATAAACGGATATAAATGTAAATAATTTGAAAAAAAGCAAATATATTTTAACAAAGTGCCAATAAAGTATGTCAAGTGTCTTAACATAAAATAAATTTCTGTTAGTTTTTATAATTAATATTAATATATACTGACATAGTTTATTAACAAGAAATGTCAATTAAATTAACAGCTTTATTTATTTTTATTTAATTTTTTTTTTCGCGAGATATCTTAAATATTTTCCAACAGAATGTCATTCATAATTTCTTCTTTTTTTAACAAACAATTTATAAAGTGGACAAGCCACGAAAGCAAAGAAATATAATATTTTTTTACATATTTAATAGTGATTAAAAAATATATGGACGTTTTGATAAGGGGGACGTTCATTAAGTCAGGTGCTCAGGGAGGGGAGAGCAGAAAACGATGTAATACTGCGTCAAAGTTAAGTTGAAAAAATAAAAAGGTAGAACGTGTCGCGGGACACACGGTAGGAACTTTAGTTCCTTTTAAGCAAAAATTATGTAATACATCTGACTTTATAGATAAACAATTTGCATATTCCTCGGTGGTCGAGTAGTAAGCAAACCAGACTCTCACGCGGTAGACCCGGGTTCGATTCCCAGTGACGAAGTTTTTTTATTGTTAATTTTATTTTTAAATAATTATTCTGCTTGATATTAATAACGACAACAGGTAGACGTTTGAAATATTTAGCAGAATATTCATTATTAGAGATAATGGTGAGGTACCCTTCATGAGGGAGTCCGACTGGCAACATCTACTTATAACAGCATCGTATATTTAAAAAGGGAAACCGTAGCATTATACAAATTGGACATTCAAGAACTGTACGTTTACCACAAAAAAATTTGTGGAAACATAAAGTTGAATTGTTAAATTTTCAATTTGAAGTTATATTACAGTTTATAGAAATTTTTATTTTCTAGATTTTTTCTCAAGTGGGTCGTAGAAAAAATATGCTGTTCGACTCGTGTGGATTGTCCATATCGCACTTGAACGATTGAGCACTCCGCCTACGGCCGTCCTGCTCAAACTTCGTCCTCGTGCGATATGGCCATCATATCCACACTAGGTGCACAAACTACTATTTCTATCAAATCAATTTATCCATCCATTTCAAAGTTATCGAATTAAAACATTCAAGTTTTCAAAATTTCAACACCCTGTATTTCGAAAAGTAAATGTGCTAGACCCCTTAATCCTCATATCATTTTGTCCAATTTTACGAGAGGAATCTACATGCAAACGTTGTAATTACCCTTAACATTCGAGATGCTTATACCATTTTTGCGCGATCGTATTGAAATAAATTCCAAATAAAATAATTTAAATTTCTTCGAAATGAACGAAATGTCAAAAGTGACATTTATACTTCTCGATCAGTTTAAAATATATTTTGCATTTTGGTGAAATGGTATTTATTACTTGTTTCTCATTCTTTTGGGAATCAAACCACAATAATGTTTTTATTTTTTATTTCGACGTTTCGGTAGCGTTCCACAAGGAACTTACAGAAGGTATTTATTACTTTTCGACGTCTGAACGGTAAGTAAATCACTTACCGACGTGTTAAACTTAGAAACCAGTAAACACAACCTACCGTCCTGACAAGCGATGCTGTGAATAAACAAAAAAGATCAATCGCGTAAAACAAATTATGGAAATAATAGTAAAAATGTATTCGAACAAATTCAAGTAGATCACCAGCACTGCGAATACCAGCTTTGCATAGAATTTTAATATAGCATCGGTGGTTCAGTGGTAGAATGCACGCCTTCCACCTTCCAAGCATATGAATCGCTGCTTCGTAAACGAGAGAGAGAGACTCAAGAGAGAGCACACGCACGCAAGCAAGGCACATAACGAAGCAACGCATAACATAACGTAACGGTCAGATCTTTTGCGTCGCGACCCCCGGTCGCTCAAACATAACCTGATATAAAGAACTAAAGTTCCAATAAAATACTTATCTAACAGCTGCGAAAGCTCATTTTCTGCCCATGTGACATAGTATACTAATTTCGCATTTGGAATACAAACAATATTAAAAAGTATATTACGGCTGAGACGTGTTGTAAGTAAAACTAAAATTGTCGAGACTAAAGTTTAAAATTCTTTTAAAATATTGTACAATATTTTTTGTTCAAAAACCTGCATATTATATGAATACTTTGAGCATATTTTCAACAATTTGATTGTGACATAAAAACATAAAATCAAATAAAACAGTCTGCTACATTAGAATGATGTCACTGTAATTTGTGACGTAATACGATAAGTAAAAGTAAGGTTGTTTTCAAATTGTTCATTATTCAAATTCCTTACTTACTACCTACTACTGCTTACGTAGTGTTTGAAAAATTATTACTAAATAAGAACAAACAACTATTCACTGCACCAGTAGGTGTTGATATTTATGGGTAAATTTTGCCGAGCTACATTCCAATTCAACAGGGATTAAAAGCAAGTTTTAAAATCGACTACTGGAATTTATTCTTATAGTTCAAATTGTTAGGTTATGATTCAATCAACAGCCAAAGACCTCTAAAAATATCGATTTTTGTTTTATTATTGTTACCATAAATAAGCCTCCGCTTCAAAAATTGCAAGTATTGTTAACACGAAATTCATTGTTATCCAGGCTTATTGTATCTACCGGTTCCCTGAAAGATTGAAAAAAAAACCTGTTGGGATTTTAAATATAAAAGAAAACCAAATCGATAAGCTAACCGTAAGAATTATAATACCAACAGAATTTTAATTTTGTATCATTACAAAACGCAAAACCATAAAACTTCGGGAGTTTCAGAACTCATTGTCGATTCGATTCAACAAATATTTTTATTTGTAGGACGTAAGTGGCATCGCTAACCAGTTAACCTCGAAATTTACATCGTTTATTAATGGTCGAGGTGTTTAAAATACGAATATTATTTTTAAACTTGATAAAAAAAACATTCAATAAGTTATACCCCAACAAAAAGATTATTTTACTCTTGAACTGTTTTTTGTATTATTTTTGCATTTCCAACTGTCTTCCCAAATTTCCAATATCGATCTAAATAAATATTCTTGGGATCCTCCTCGCCCTGTATGGTCGACAGCCCTGGTAGAGGATCGCCAACTCGACCAGTTTTCAAATAAAATCAGTCACAGTGCAGGGGCATTAATGACTCAAGAGCTGCGTCCAATAAAATACCTCTATTATTCATAGTTTGTTATTTGCCCCATGCGGATCTATAAAATATGGATTGCTTTGATGTCATAACTTCAAGACCCTCTTATTGATTGAATAATAATTTTAGTTAAATCATGTAGTATTATCTAATATTTTATCAATCATATTTATGTTAAACTGTTTACGGAACAATTTTGTTGTAATAATTCAAAATTGGTTTGTGTTTTTGTTGGATTTATTTTTAAAAGTCTCAACCTATTCCAGATGACTTTACGACATATTCTATAAATGTATTTTTGATGTAATATAATTCTTGTACAACTGTACGTATGTTATTTTGTATTTATTTTTTGCTTTTAAAAGTTTAATTGCCTACATCGACAGATACATTATCCATCTCAAAACGACATGAACAGAACTTTTGCATTAAAATTTATCAGAATATACAGTGTGAAACAGCCGAATGGAATAAATTCGATAACTAATCAACGAGGGCGTGTTGGGAAAAACGCTTGGACACGTCGATTTGTATTTTGAAAATGTGCATTTTTTCAGAAAAAAAAAATTATGTAGCAAGCGGGATTCGTCTTTTTAAGTCATCTAAGTTGAGGGGTTTAGTTTTGTTTACAATACTTTTGACATATCCCCACAAAAAGTAGTCTAATGGCATCAGGAGATCGTGTTAACATTCTATCGATCAGAGCCTCACTATTCACCGATTTGGAAAAAAAAATTGGTTTAAAAAAAAACTTACCGGCATTTTGGGAATTTACTTTCGTCTGTATCCAAAAACGCTTCTGTAACAAAAAAAATAGATATTAGCTTATTGTGCATATACTATTTGGTAATAAAAGAGATGCTATAAGCTTTCCTAGACTCTTCAGTCGCATTAGAAGGAATTTTGGATGATGGGTTCAAGCAACGGTTCAAGAGATGGGACTGACTGACAGATATTGTCAAATAGGGACCAACATTTAATAAATAAATGGAAACTACAAATTATTAGAACAAGTTAATGCAGAGATATGACGAAAATGCATAGAACATTGTAATCAAAAAAGAGCAGCAAATGTGGAACAGTTTAATGGAACAAACCGTATAGCCAATAGTGGATCAGACCAATATTCATCAGATTTTGTGTTGTAATTATGTTCTATATAGTTCTAGTAAATAATAGAAATTAAAAAAAAATTATTACTATAATAGTATATTCTTCAACGAAAGCAGAATGATGGCTATTATTCACGCGGATGAAGTTTCCAAAACGAGCGAGCGCAGCGAGGTAGTTTTGGAATCATCCAAGTGAATAATAGCCATTCTACACAAATAAAAGACTATACTTTCTCCACGTCTAAAAAGAAAAAACTTCCAGAGTGAGGATCGAACCTCGATCGTCCACGCCATAGTCAACCACAACTAGGCTATAGAGTATATTTAAAAATATAAAGAGTAAATATATATACGTAACTCATATTTTCAATAGGAAGCCTTACATTTCCATGTATCTGTAGAGTAGGGAGGGTGAGTGTAGGCTCACAGCACTTAGGCCACATGTGACCCATTGTACATCCTCCCGAGGAGTTGTCCTCCTAGATCATTGTCCATCCTGTCCTTCTCAGGAAGGGGGACAGGTCGCTGGGAGACATCTCCTTTATATCGCCAGGTGTAGGCCAAGACTCACCGAACACTCTCTCTTATTGACGATAACTCCGGACACTCGCATAAGACATGCCTGACAGTTTCATCTTCCTGTTCACACATCCTACATAGAGGTGTGTCCACTAGCCCCATAGTATGGAGGTGTTTACTTAGTTGACAGTGACCAGTCAGAAATCCTACAGTTAAACGTAGGTTTTTCCTGGTCATCGCCAAATATTTCTTCGGCGCCAGCTTTCCAGGGTCGCCCAGGGTGATCCTAGCAAAACTGCATCCTTTGATTCCATCCCATCTCTTAAAGGATTGAGCATGGGTGTAACGTTTGGCTAGTTCCGCAATGGTCGAAGTCGTTAGGCCGTAGGTGTCACTGGGTCCTAGAATTTTTAGTCCAGCGGCTTTCCTGGCTAAAGAATCAGCAATGGGATTTCCTTTACTCCTGTCGTGCCCTTAAACCCACCTCAGGATAATGTTTTTATCTGCCGAGACGTCAGCTAAATCTTGGTGGTACTCTAGTACTAGCCTCGATATAACACGTTGTCTGTTCAAGGCTAATAGGGCTTGTCTACTATCAGTGCAGATTATTATGGTTTTGCCAGAAATTCCTCTTCTGGTTAGTTCTTTTGTGGCAATTGAGATACCAGCCAGTTCTGTTTGAACCACGCTGGTATTGTTTCCCATTCCCCACTTAATCTTGAGGCTCAGTGCTCTCGAGTAAACTCCACAGCCTGAGCCTTCTTTCATTTTTGAACCATCTGTATATATGCGTATTGCATTTGCAGCATCTGGCTCTGTGTTCTGTTTTATTTGAATTTTGTAGGGTTTGTTAAACAAAAACCTGGGTTCAATTGCATCGTTGGCTGCCTGCAGCAGAGGTAGTGCAGTGAGCGCATCTTGTCATAGGCTCAACCTCAATTGGCCCATTCCTACTTCGGGGTTTACACCAGCCGTGCGCAATCGTACCATGGCCATTAACGCAACCTCCCTGACGTGTAAGTCCAGAGGGGTCAGACCAGTAATTAGTTCCATTGCTGCGGTTGATGTTGTTCTCATGGCTCCTGTGATGTTTAAACAAGCCATTCGCTGTATTTGATATAATTTTTGGATGGCCGTTGCTCGTAGAACCTTCGGTCCCCATGCAATTGCTCCATACGTTAACATGGGTCTTATTATTGCAGTGTAGATCCAGGTGACCACACGGGGCGACAGACCCTATGTGCGTCCCACTGTCCTCCGACACTGCTCATATGCCACATATGCTCTTTTTGCTCTGCTGTGTAGATGAGAGTTCCATGTTAGTTTCCTGTCGAGGGTAATGCCAAGGTATTTCACCTCTTCCGAAAAGTTTAGTTTGCTTTTGAAGATTTCGGGAAACTTCTTTTCTTGGTGAAAAGGACCATCTCAGTATTTCTGGGATTGATCGACAGTGAGTGTTCCTTACACCATTTTTCAATTAATTTAAGCCCATCCTGCGCTCTATCGCAGGGGTTCTCAAACTGTGGGTCGCGACCCCCAGGGGGGTCGCGGGATAAGGAGGAAAAAAAATCAGTCAAAGCTGTAGTTTTTATTAATAACAAAATTTATAGGCTACACAAATTTGTAATACACATACAAGTTGAAAAAGGCCTAATACTATTTAATGGGAAACATGAGCTTGTTTGGAATTAACCAATTTTTTTATGTCCGGATTGAGTTTTGTTTCATTTTCGAAGGCTTCATGCTTTCAGCCGACAACACTTCACTACACACCACACATTGAGGTTTGTTTGCCAGTTCAGTGAAACCGAATTGTATGTACGACTGGTCATATTTGCGGAATTTTGTTACTGCAATCCTGTGTCGAGCAATTTGACATTATTTGAAGTTTGTGTTTTCTCCATATGGTCATATAGTATTGTTAATCGTTTATGTGAATTGTTGTAAATTGTTGGAGTTGGACATTCAAAAATACAATTTTTGTCAGTGTATAAATAATAAATAATTACAGAATAAATAAAGATTATAAATAAATAATGAACGGAGTTTATTTTTCCTTAAATTGCTCGACAGAGGGTTGCAGTAATTTTCTGCACATTAATTTTCAGCATTATTATAAAACAATTCAAGTGACAACAATTTGTATTTATTTTTACTAGTTATTAGTATTTTTATGGATGAAACTTAGCCAATAGTGTTTTTTTTTCATTTTTGTTTATATTTGAAAATAGGGGGGTCGCCCAAATACTAGGTCTAAAAAGGGGGTCGCAGTGTCAAAAAGTTTGAGAACCCCTGCTCTATCGCACAGTGTGTTCACAAATTTGTCAGTCTGCAAGATAACTATGTCATCTGCATATGCAATTGTGTAGAATCCATTGTTGTTGAGGTGATTAATCAGGGTGTCTAGGACTATGTTCCACAGAAGGGGTGATAAGACTCCTCCTTGTGGACATCCCCTCATGACCAGTCCTCTTACTGTGATCTCTTCTACATTGATACTTATTGCTCTACTAGAGAGCATCTTGAGTATCCATTCTCCTACTACCAGAGGTACATTCCTGGAGTTGAGTTGTTGGGTAATTGTTGGAAAGGTTGTTTTATCAAACGCTCCCTCGATATCTATGAATATACCCAGGGTGGATTCTTTGTTGTCCAATGATCTTTCGATTCTGCCAACCACTTGGTGAAGGGCCGAATCAGTGGACCTTCCCGGAGTATATGCATGCTGATTTGGATAAAGTGGGTTGTGAACTAGAACTTCATCTCTAATATACCGCTCGCATAACCTCTCCATAACCTTACATTTATAAATGAAATTAATTCCGGGAGGCGTCCATATTCACTATCCCTACAGTTGTCCATTTTTTTCTCTTATAATACGTAAAATTATGATTTTATAATTATTTTGACGTTTCAAACGACGCGCTGTCAGAAGCGATTTGCGTTCTTAGGTATTTGACGTTATATAGAGACGATTTGATTTATTCATTTCAATTCATTTTAGCGTGAATTCTGAAAATAATAGCATGTGATTGGCTAACGAGAGTGAATTCTTTTTATTATTCACTGGTGTGAAGAATTTATATCATTATGCAACTAAATATGTGAAAATAATGTGTGCGTTATTATTTAATCGTGGAGAAATATTATTATAATTGAGTCATTAATCAACGTATTATTATTAATTGATGATGTATGATTGTTTTCATTGAATAATATACCTCTACTGACTGTCCCACCTGAAGGTACTGCTAAGCCTGTAATTACAAGTGACCGAAAATGGGATTTCTATTGTATACTGGTCTTTTACAGGGTTGGATAGGAAAATAGAAGAATAAATAATATGTGAATATTAGGTAATGTAAATCATTTCAAAATTCTGGAATTTTAGTTGCCTACCTGGTAAAGGTTTTGCATGTTAAATTAGGTTTTATTGCTTTATTACTATCTGTATTTTTTCAATCAAACTGTATAGGGTGTTAAAAATAAATGTATCTTTAAATTAAGTTGGCACACCTTTCGATGAGTTAGATTTTTCGTGAAAAGTACTAACATCGATATTTTTGATGTGATTGGGTATTTTTAATAACCAAAGATTAAACAGTTAACTGTGAAAATTGTACAGTTACCTCTTGCCTAAGACCATTAGAGCTAGGTAGATTATTTTTATTTGAATTTTATCTTTTTATATTCAACATTTGTATAAATTTAAAGAATAATTTATCTGTTAATGGTTCCAGAGGAATTTGATGAGGAAATATTTCCTATCTTTTCAATATTCATCGAGTAGTGTGTGTACTGCAACACAGGTCGACAGATTTGTTTTATAAACTGACAGTCTATAGTTAAAATATCTCCTAAAAATATGAACGTTGGTATAGTCAAAAGCGCTCTTATCGTGCGGGTTCAAAGGTCACTAACCATATGTATCAAATCAAAAGACACAGGGGTTACCAAAATGTGAGATTACAAATATACCAGGAGAAAATAATGATGGTTGATGTTTCCTGCACACTAGTTGACGAATTTCCACTTTTCATTCATTCTCGAAATAATCTATCAGGTTAAGTACCATTTTTTGCTTGAGGATGCACAAAGCCGGAAAATTTCTTCTTAATATTCATATTGTCAGTTTGAATTGTCATAAAAACTTCGCTGGTGAAATACTTTTTAGAATCGCTGAAAACTAAATACATATCAATTTTTCTCCCGTGGAAAATAAAAACGGTGAGTATGTCTTTGTTGAATCGTATGACCCGCATGATATTACTGCATTTGACTATAGTACCGTACAGTATAGTGCTAGATTTCACCATAGAAGCTCTATAGATATAAACGTCATAAAAGATCAGTCATACCGGAAGAAGGAACACAGCAAACTCATGGTAAAAAAAAACCCTCAGAGAGGCTGACTAATTATATATTAAACATCAGGGATACGGATACGGAAGAGGAAGAAACTGCCTCTCGCATTATCTTCGATTGTGAAGCATTATCTCATTGGAGATATAGACTTCTAGGATTAGAGCTTCCAAGAAGGACCTAGTGAAAAGACTGTTAAGGGTCACTGGTCTCTTCACAGGACTCTAAGCCTCTGACTGATGCTGCCGAATCAACCAAGGATAATTTATTACTTGAAATTTTATGAAAGCCGTGCCTGTCTTATATGATTCTATCCTACACATAATTGACAATTGACATTGCTCAAGGTTTGCGAGATTTAAATCGAGTATATTGAACTCTTGTTTGTATGACCGTACCTTATAAGTATTCAAAGTTTAAATAAAGTGTGTTTATAACGACATTTCATTTTAACACATATTAATCATTGTATATTTACTGATGAGATCTGTTTAAGGCGATATATTATGATTTTATTATGATCTACGTTACAATACAATATTCAACACTAGATGGATACGCCACTTATATTAATCTATTATAAATATGGTTTCGCAAGAAACCTACTGTGTAAAATATTGCCGTCTTTAGGAAAAATGTCGCAAACTAGCAATAACCAGTCTGACTAAGGATTTTCATACAAAAAATGGAGATTGTACGTGGTTATGATACATATCCAAGGTAGTAAATTTGTAAAAGTGTGCTGTAGTTGTTTGAGATAGGAATACTAACAGTGTCTTCTATTCTTTAAAAAGTTTTTATTGTCATAAGTCATAAACAATCACAGGTGCGCCGATATACAGGGTGGTGTAATGAAACACAAAAAAATGTTTTTCCACTACTAGCTGTGAAGTTGACAATTATTGCTTCTTCTAGCCAACTGAGAAGTTGAATTTCTCTATTAGTGGTTAATAATTTTTTCTATTATATTATATTTTGAGAATTCAGGGATAGTAGTTCAACAAAAACTTGTGCAACATAATTTTGTATACCCAGGAGATTGTCTTTATTTTCTTGCTTGAAAATTACCTATCAAGATAAAATTATTTGAATAAAAATGCCATTAGTTTAAAATTCGCGCTCAACCAAAAATTCAAGAAAACATTTTTGTATTCTGTGTAAAATTTTTATTATAAAATT
>CAJUYI010000042.1:11502-54272 GCA_910591695.1 Galerucella pusilla
AAAAATTTTACACAGAATACAAAAATGTTTTCTTGACTTTTAGTCATGTGTACTCAGCTATAAAGATATTCACCTCAACCAAAAATGACTGATTACATATCGAGTACGTTCATAATATATCGAAAACTGACAGCCTACTTGTCAGCCAGACGACGGGGTAAACGCTTCTCGAGGTGCGTTTGTGAATTATTTTCAATTTTTGTCTTAAATTTGGCTAGTAGTGGAAAAAATTGTATGTACACCATGGTGCTGAAGACATTTATAAACCTCGCACCTTATTTCGCTCAGGGCAAAAGTACCATTTAACTCAAAAACATAAAAACATTTTTAGTTAAATATTTGTACAAACATAACTGGTCGAACTAGAAGCCGTAATGTTTATTTTTGTAAAATAATTAATTTTTATAGTCAAAACAGACATTTTTCGACATAAAATCTCATTCTCACTTTATTTATTACTTAGGTACTATAAATAAATAGAGGATTTCAATAAATCGGATTGGTAGTGTTTGTTTATTGAATTTCCGTTTTCATGATTTCATTCAAGTAGGTAAAGTTTTATTTTAAATCAATTCGTATGCGGTGTTGCCTTATATAAGTTTTTGAGCATGCGATAATACGGCTCAAAACCAATAGAAAGAACTAGGAGTGTACAGGCCAGGAACCAAACACTCTGAAAGCTTGGGAGAACCCCAAGTATCTTTCAAAGGGAAATCTACGCAATTAGAAAGTGTGGCTAGTTCAATATTACCAAAGGATATAGAAGGCAAAGGATTATCAAGAAAATATCCTCCATTGGTTTAAAGGCGATCTTGCAGGAGGAAACCACAAAATTTGTAGTCTGTGTACGCAGATCAGTGTGCAATTATATTATTCCCAGGTTTTTTTAAATTCAATTCTAACAGAGATAAAATAATCAGTAGCTTTTATAACAATTATTTGTTTTATGATAAGAAGCAATTCATGTATAACTAGATTTTTAGAACAATGGAATAAAGTATATATTAAAAAATTGAAATAATTTTATTTTCAAGTACCTTCCGAACATAATCTTGTTTATTAATGTTTAACTAACGCATTTTTTTATCAAACGTTTGTATATATTTCAATTTATTACATTGCCTAGTTAAGTTAAGGCACATATTTTAATAATTTATTTTATCTTTATTTGCGTTGTTTAAATTTAATTTGAACAAAGGAAATTGATAATGAATTTTAGATTTCACTTCTGTACGATTAAAAACTGAAATAATTTTAAATAGTGTACCACAGCAAAAAAATAACTATTTAATGATAAATTGGTCCTTCGAGCCAAGTTTAAAATAAAAAATAACTTTCTCGATTAAATAAATTAACTCTTTCATTATATAAAAGCATAAATTTCAACTACATCAATGACGTAATTCAAACACTGGACATTATACCCAACACATTCGGTAGGACCGTTTTATTACTTAATGACTGATAGTTATGGCCGTTTTTTCCTGTTAATTATGAAAGTACATTTTTCTGTTACTTTAAAGGGTGTAGCACTCATTAAGATATAACGTTTCTGGTTAGTATTTAAATTATATGACTGTGAAATTAAACAGAGCCTGATGATGACAACATATTATTGGGGTCTGGAGGACAGTGGGAACGTTTAAAAAAATTAGCATAGTCAATGTAGTTATTTTTTGAATTAAAACTTTTGGATTTACCAGATTTTTGAAGAAAATTTCATAGATTTTGAAATATTTTCAGTTTTAGATGGGAATGTTTCTGTTTATAGTCGGGAAGTGATAATTGTGGTTCATGAAAGTTGACATTTTCATCTCTCTTCCAAATCTACTGGATAAGCAGAAATTAAATTTTTGGCCAATATATCAGTTTATTCTGAAAAATTCCATACGAAATCTATCTTGTCCATGTCTCGCTACTTCTGTTAATTTCTTTATATGCCGCCGTTGACTTTCACCCTTGTAAGTGGTCAACATTTACGAAAAGAGTTCTTTGGCTTTTTCCTCCAAGAGTCAAAGTACCGACGAACTCTGCAAGCGGTGTCAGCATACTATATCCATTTATTTCGTGATATCAAGTCCAGGTTTCTGGAGATATTTATTTGTAAGATCGAAACGTTCTAGAATAATTTCCCAAAACTTTCCATGAAGCCGTTTCGAGTTTGAACATTTTCTTGTTTAACGATGAAGCTTCGTTCCGTGCATCTTTCTTTCCCCCCTTGTCTTCAGCTATTTGCTTCAAACTTGTACAAATTACCATATACATAGTTTGAAACAAGTCATTTGGGGCTGTATCCCTCTTAGCCCCCTCCTGGTCTGGCAGTAAAGTTTTATCTTTTACGTCTAAATTCGATGTAGGTATCTAACAACGCAACAAATTCAATAGAAAAGCTTTTATTTGTATGAATAGGTAGGTACCCATCGTAAAAATATTGAAAATACCTAATCCACGTCCATGCCTGCAGGTGCAAACAGAGATGTTTGAGATATTGAAGAGATATGGTAGATGAAAGTGACCGACGGCGACAGTAATTATTTTTTTTATTGCAGAGTAAAATAAAGTAGTCTTGCCTTTTATAATACTGCCTATCTACAGAACAATTTCGCAAAATGCAACCATCCCGGCTTTCTCTACACTTTTTTTAAACTCATATGATTTAACAACAGTTCGTTTAAAATTAATATATTATATGAGTTGGGTATTTTTTATTTTATGATGGAAGTATTAGTTTTATAATTTTTGTGTTATTTTTTACCGGTTAAATTGATGACGTCGATATTTTTTCAACGCTCAACTAAAATGAAAAAATATTTGTTAATATGCATATTTATTGGAAAAGTAAATGTACAATTCTAGAAACTTTATTAAATTTTAAAATTTTAGCGCAACAACTCTTAAATAACCATTTAGAATATTAATATTTTTAAATTAATTGACGGCAAAAATATTCCTAATTAAAGGATTTGATGGCCACCGAATTAATTAAAATAAAAATTCAAATATTATGCAAATAATAAAAATATATAATTTAATTAAACAGCTTACTTACCATTAACAGAATAGCGTTCTGCTCATCATCCACGCTATTAAAAAAAAAGTCGTAATAAAAATAACACAAAATAAAATTGAAATTAACACCGAGTATGAAGAATTGAATATAACACAGCAGTAAATTTTTTAATTGAGCCACCAAATAATAGCAAAAAGTGGGGAAAACTCGACATCGAGACACTTTAGCGCGTCACTATCGGAAGTCGCTGATGAACTGAAAATTTCATCGGTGGCAAGGCAAGCACGAAACATACACGAAAGGAATCGTGAGCATATCGTGAGTTGACGATAGTGGCAATGAGTGGGGAAGAGGGCGAAAATGACGGGCAACGTCCAAACGATAAGCACTAAAGCGCTTTCAAAATTTCGGAATCATAGCCTGGTAAAATGACAAGAAAGGTAACGAATTTTACGGTAATAAAAGTAGTTTCTTATTGAAATTATTTTAATAAACTGGTAAATAATGAAGTAGTCTACTTATATAATCGTTTTGCAATTGGATTTATGCAATTTCTACTTATTCACAATTCAATAGGTAACTTTAATCGATTTTTTTTTCCATTTTTAACATTTGATCAAAAATACCCATTTAAGTTCATTTTCATCAAAATATTCTGCTTTTCATATTGTTTATTTTAGTTCGAAAACGATCAATATCGATAAATTTGACCGTATTATAAATTAAAATTTGTTATGTAGTCGTTGCCAGAACCTTATCTGACCTTAAGGCCTGCTTAAACTTCAGTTGTTTGGACGAAATTTCCATATTCGAACCGATTATTGGTTACAATGATAGCAGAGTTCAGAAGTCATATCAACTTTATTAAATAGTTTTAAAATAAAACCTTATCTACCCCACAGGCAGTAAACATGTTATTTATAATTGATAGCGATGCTACTAATTACATCTTCTAATGATCAAGCTAAATTTATTTCTGGAAAGTTATGAAATTAGTTGCTGATTAAAGAAACTTTTCTGCAATTATTATTTCAGAATTTTTACGAAAATGAATAATAAATGACTTGGCAAAATAATAATTTTATTTATCGATAATAAATTGAACAGTGTGGCTAGTGGTCCACTGGCAAAAATATCAATTTAAAATTAGAATTCCGCCTTGGGGTACAATAGAATATCACGATCTTTTTAAGCCTAGGGTAGGGAAACATGCCAGTGTCTTTCAGGCAGAGGTAATGGTGGTGCAAGCTGTGCAGAAGAGTTGATGAGACGGGAGGTGGACAGCCAAAGAATTGTCATCTACTCCAACAGCTAAGCAGCACTAAAGGCAGCAAGCATATATCAAATATGGCAGTGTCGCAAGGCCCTCAACAGACTAGGTAGGTAGTCATAATAGAGTGACCCTAGCCTGGGTTCCAGGACTCCAAGGAATAAAAGGCAATGAAAAGGCCGATGAATTAGCCAAGCAGGGAGATAGGGTCAGAAACTTCATGTGGAATTGCTAAATGCCTCACTAAGAAGAGCATCCACAAATGAGTGAACACCCAGGCGTTTCGCTGGTGGTAAGAAACCCCAGGGCAAAGGAACGCCAAACTATTCCTTAAAAGTACAAAGCCGGAGTTCTAGCTACACTGTTAATCGAAATAAATCATCTTTTCAACCATTTATTGTACACTTTTTTACCAAACTTTGAGATCGGAATGAAAAAAGAAGATTAAGATAGAGGTCGAGGTTGCCTTCTAGCATTGTATCCAACTAAAAACTATTAGATGGTAAATACATTTGATTTAAAAAACAACCTTAAAGCAAAGAAGGAAATAACCGATACGAACATATTTTTAAAAGAATATTAGTTGCTAGTATAAAGGAAACTGTTTAAAATTTAATTAAAACTGTAAGTAAGGAAACACAATGAACAAAAGAACTAATGAATATTTTAAAGCTTTTAACCTATGACTTGTTGATTTTAAAATAATGGACGATATTTCGATTGTCATTATTGTCGTGTCATTCAAGTTTTGGAACTTTTTCAAGGAAATCGAACAAAGTTATATAGTCCAGTCATTTTTAACATTAAGTGCGTACACAGCGAGTGGCTGTACTTTTGGAGGAGGCTAATATTTTTTCCATGCAACAAGCCCCCCTAATTTTGATTCTAGTTACACATTAGGATATTTATAATATATATTATTTTTTATTCTCTACTGTATATTTTACCATAAAAAAATATAATAAATAAACTTTTGTTTAAACAGTTATCCTTTTTTTATGCAAGGTATTTCACTAACCAAAAAAATTATCAGCATTAGTAGTCTAGCAGTATAAGAAGAAAAAGTTGTATGAATGGTTCCATTAACCTTGGACACATTCAAATTTTACGAGCCTGTTGATCAGAATTTTTATTAAATAAATATAGAGACTAGCATTATAAAATTTTAAGACTATACAATAAGTTAACTAAAAAGGTTGAGAGAGTTTCACGAAACGAAGACAAATTCAATGGTCGAACAATTGAACACACGGTTTTTATGTTATCAGACTATTTCCAACCTATTATACCTCATTTAAAAACCAGGAGGAGTAATTTGAATTCAAGTTGGCAAGTCTGTAGACCTTTGATTGTTCAGATTCCGCCCAGTTTCACACAACACTTTTTAGCATTGACATCAGCTGATAATTTCCATTTTTGATAGTTCTGACAGATAAATATACTTTTTGCGCGATCGGTCTTTTTTGTTTATTTACAGCATCGGTTGTCAGGTGGGTAGGTTGTTTTTACTGGTTTCTAAGTCTAACACGTCGGTAAGTGATTTACTTACCGTTCCGACGTCGGTAAGTGAATTACTTACCGACGTCTTAGCCCTACATACATTTAAGTGGCCATAAATAATATATTACTTCATTCATTACACAAAAGGAACAAAATAAATAAGAAGATTGATATTTTTTTAATGAACCGAATCGAACAGAACAATATGAAAAGTAATAAATAGCATGAAAACAATTTCACTAAAATGCAAATTATATTTTAAACTGATCGAGAAGTATAAATGTCACTTTTGACATTTCGTTTATTTCGAAGAAATTTAAATTATTTTATTCGAAATTCGAATATTTCAATACGATCGCGCAAAAAATGGTATAAGCATTTCGAACGTTAAGGGTAATACCGGTCTCCAGCAAAATTGGAGGCTTCGCTACGCTCAGCCTCCAAACATTGCAGTCGACCGGTAAGCAACCCTTACCGTTCTTGATACTTAATATACTATAATTTTGTCGTTGCATCCGATCTTGTTATTTTATTATACCGAGGTAGAGGAACAAAATACAGTGCAGAAAATATTGGTGGAATACCAGGACTTTTGAAAAATTGTGATAAGTGAATTTAAATTGCTGTTTGAAGAAAAAAAGTTATCTATATTGGATAAAATTTTGCAAGTTTTGAAACAAATTAAATTCAATTGTGTAGTCCTTGAAGAATTAAATGTATTGTATTTTTACACATTTGGAAAGATATGGTCAAAAGTAGAACATGACAATATCTGTCTATGGAGGTTATAAGTTATTTGATAAGATTTGAAACGATAGAGAAAAGAATGGGTTTTGTTAGAAAATTGGTTTTTAAAGGCAAAAAAGGAAGATTACCATGAAAAGAGTATCTCACAAGTATTTCAAAACTGAAAGGGAGAGTGAAAATTATAAAATATTTTTAAAAATTAACTTATAGACTTCCTTTTTATTGCATTCAGTTATTTGCTAATTAAAAACAGCCATATTAGAGTAAAGTGTATGTTCCAATCTTTCAGTTTGAATTAAAAATTTCAAATACGAAACAGGAAACACTTTTTCATGTGACAGAATACATACAGAATACCCGTCTGTTTAATGGTAAGGTATATAAACATTAAACATTCAAATAATACGTATGACTATGCGTGGCTGATTTCTTCATCAATCAAGGCATATTTAATAGATTTGGAACACGACTGTTGACTACTTTTTCGGAACACACCCTTTAGTAACTAATCTGGCAACCTTTAGTGGTGTGGGTAAGGCTTTTCAAAATACTCCTCCTGGTTATTAAATGAACTATAGTACTCTTACCTTTTTAAACGTTCTCATTATCGTTTAAGTTCTGTTTTTATGTGTTGCATGTACAAATTATAATAAATACTATAATTAGAAATTACATAATAGTTATTTATGATATGAGTGTTAAAAGTGAGGTTTTATTTTGTGAGTGAAAACGTTTGTGAAATGAGCGGAGCGAATTGAACAATTTCACGAACAAAATAAAATCACTTTTAACACAAATACCATACAATGTTTTTTGTACAACTTCCCTATTTTGATAATGAAACGAGCGAATTTGCAATGACAATAAATTCAAAATGACTTTTAGTATTCAAATAATCAAAAGATTGTTGTGAATGGCAGACGTTTACATAGCAGCGTGCTAAAAATATTTTTAACACTAGTGTTAAAAGTATTTTTAACACGCTGCTATGTAAACAATCGTTTTTAACATTGTTTGCTATCATTAAAAGTGTCACTTTTAATGACAGTTGTACAAAAACACTTTTTTTTCCATTTATTTTTCAATCCCAGTCGTATAGAAGATATTATTAAACCAGTTTGCATAGATAACGATAAAGCTCAAGGCGCCATTTCAATACTCATTATTATTTATTAATCAATACCAAGAAAAAAAAGATGAAATGCTTGAAAGTATGCAACCGTGAAGATGGACATCAGATAGAATTTTGCTTATACGGAGCTGGTGGACACAAGTGACAGTATTCTGGAACTCTCGTCCAGGATATTGAAACTGAGTAAGAGGGTAAGAAAAATTTGAAGACAGTTACCGACCTGGTGTGAGGAAGCATCTGCACAGAATGGGAAAAGTTAGTGAGCGTATGTGCAAAAAATGTGAATTCTACGATGAAACACCTAGTCACATACTCTGCTTCTGTGAGAACTTACAAGGACTCAGACGAAAGCACTTTGGAATGGAAATAACACAACCACCACAACTACCGTAAAATGGGGTTAATTGACCGCTGGGGTGAATTTGACCAGAAACATGACAAAAAAGCAACTTTGATTACTTGAATCATAATGTATATTTTTGTGAGTTTTTGCTAATAACCTACGTTTGGGGATAACTGACAAATATTTTTTTATTAAACGACCCCCCCTGTAATCTGTCAATAACACACAGTCGGTATCAATGTAATGACGTCTATTACGCACTGTAAAAAAAACGCACAGCTGTAAAGTAAATCGCACGGCTTCCCTAGTAACATCTTAGCAACTGTCAATAGACGTCACCATTTTATTCAAAATTTACTATTTGAAAACATTAGATATGGCCACGTTTAACTATGAAAAGCCCAAAAGGGCTTTGTATATGTAATAATGTAATAATTTTCCTTATAGTGATTTTTTTAAAATATTATATTATATAGGGAATAACATCTTAGTTACCTTTGTTTAAAAAAAGCTGCTGATATTGACAAAAAATAGTTTTTTTAGAATTTCACGCAGTTTTATTACGATTTTGGGTCAGTTACTCTTGAGGACACCCCGGAGAGAATAAATGACGAAGACAATCATAAACAACCTACCATCAGTGGGATCCTAAGTGTAAAGCGGAGAATTTGTGATGAAAATGATGGAACTCCGAAGAAGAAGAAGGAATCGACGAAAAACATTAGACTATTTTTGAAGAAACCGTAGAAGAATATGTCAATGACAAAAAAAAACAGAATGAGTCATAGGTAATATTAGAATACCAAACAAAAAAACAACAAAACATTTTGTTGGGCAAATTTTGTCAATTACCTAGTAGTGATGAAGCGTCAGTTGAATTTGTTAAACGCTCTAAAAACGACATGTTTATTTGGCTAGAAGTGGAAGACATAGATATTATTTCCCTTAGTAATGTAAAAAAATATCAGGGGAGCCCAAAGTTTGTCGTAGAGGGCAACTATTATTTGATTTTGCTTGAAAAAACCTTTACTTTTCAATAGAGGAGGGAGAAAATCGCATTTTTAAAATTATTATAATGGTTTTTACCTTTCCTCTGTTTTGTTTTAAGGATTTTTTTTCCAAGGAGCCGTCCCTTCGCCGGTACCACCTCAGCCTCCTGTGCTTATTGTGGATACTCCTAGTGTTCTGACTACAACCTATTCAGCCATTCCGTTCCCTGTATTAGCTCATACAGGTTCTTTGCTGGTTGGTTGTAGAAGTCTTCTGGAGTCATTTAGGGTCTACCATACAGTTTCTGCCTTCTGTGGTCCAGCGAATCACAGTTGCATAGAATATGCAGAGCTGTTTCGGTATCCTTTTTGCATCTTCTGCATGTAAGGTCTCTGTTATACAGCCCTATTTTGTTTAGGTGCTCCTTTGTGGGAAAGTGTCCCGTAAGTAGCCCCGTTATGGTGCGTAGTTTGTTCCTGCTCATTGAAAGCAGTTCTTTCGCTACTTTTTCTAATGGTTCTTTTATGAATTTCTTCCCATGTATTTGCCTGGGCATATACTTCCAGTGTTTATTGTGTTGTTCTTTCACCCACCCTTTCAACCATGACCTCGTTAAGCATCTGGGGATGCCCACAGCAGGTTCGGGTCCGTTCATCAGAGTTGACGATCCTACTCTTGCGAGTTCGTCAGCTTTTTCATTGCCTGCGATTCCTTTGTGACCTGGGACCCACTCCAGTGTTACACTGTTCCGAGTCGCCAGTCTTCTAAGTTCTTCACCGCATTCCCATACTAGCCGAGATGTCACCCTATAGCTCTGAAGTGCTTTAAGGGTGGCTTGACTGTCACTGTAGATCCTGATCTGCCTGTTGTTGTAGGCTCTCATATTATTAGCCCTTACACATGCAAGCATTGCATAGACCTCTGCTTGAAATACAGAAGCGTATTTGCCAAGCGAGACGATCCCTTCATATTTGCTCGTCTTGCTGTATATGCCCGCTCCGGTGCCGAGTTCATTTTTTGATCCGTCTGTATACCAGATCAGTTCATTCGCTCTACTAAGTGGTGGTGGGTTCTCTTCCTCAAGCTCCTTTCGATCTTTGATGACAATCTCGAAGTTCTTGCGAAAGATATATTTGGTGGTCATGTGGTCTGTTGGCATTTTGAAAATGTCATCATCCACATGCCTTATCTCTGTCTGTCCTCTCCCATGTGCCACGTCATGGTCTGATGCTTTTTCCAGTCGGGTTAGGGCTGCCCTTGCTTCGCACATTATGACACAATGTAGCGGAAGAAGGTCTAGCATTGTCTCCAGTGCCGCTGTAGGAGTAGTCCTCATTGCCCCTGTAATGCCAATGCATGCAAGTCTTTGGACCTTGCTTAGTTTTAGCATAGCAGAGGATTGTCTGATCTTTCGCCACCATACCAGAGATGCATATGTAATACTGGGAATGACAACCATTTTGTACAGCCAGTGTACCATGCTGGGTCAAAGTCCCCATTTAGTGCCGTAAGTGCGTCTGGCAACCATGAAGGCCACCTCTGCTTTCTTGATCACGTGCTGGAGGTGTCGGTTCCAAGTTAAGCCTGGGTCTAGGATAACCCCAAGATATTTTACTTCATCCGACAATCTTATTGGTTCACCTTGAAGCGTCAGAGGGCCAAGTCCTTCCCTTTTCCTTCTTCTGGTGGACGCAATTATCTGTGTTTTCGAAGGACTAATACGTAGCCCTTCTTTTACAGTCCAGCCTGTTACTACATTTAAAGCCATCTGGAGTCTGTCTCTGGTTGTACTGTTGAATTTATCTTGGGATAGAATTACCAGGTCGTCTGCATATCCTATGGTGTTAAATTCGTCTCTGTGTAGGGTTCTGATGAGCCCGTCCATGACCAGGTTCCACAGCAGCGGGGATAGTATTCCCCCTTGCGGATAGCCCCTGGTTGCACGTACGGCCATTGTCTCCCCCATCAGAGTTGATTCTATGAGCCTGCTTCTGAGCATGCAGTCTATCCACCTGCAGCTCGTGGCTCGTGGCATCGATCCCAGGATATTTTGTTTAAATATAGTTTTAACATAAACTGGACTGTGTTTTATTTGGTCAACTTCACCCATATTGAACAAAAAATAGGTTTAACTGGTGAAACACATAAACAGTCAATGGGTGAAGTTGACCAAAAGCACTTTTTTCAATTTTTTTCACTCACGATATTTTTTTTTGGTGATTTTCAATGTGCTCTAATTAAAGTGGACTCCTTACCCATAGTATACGTGTATAGACAAAAATATAGCAGAACTTTAAACATGTCTTTTGTGGGGGCAAATCGGTGCAAAATCGGACAAAGTCACTCCATTTTACGGTACTGAAGATTCTTCTAGTTAAGCTAGTTGCCTATATAGAAGACACGAAGCTTCCGGAATGGAAGTAGATATATAACATGAGTACTGGTTCAAACCGTTTGAATGAATGAATGAAGTATTCTGAGGATCACCTCTGAGGCTCTGAGATGACAAAAATTGAGATTTGATTTATTTGTTTTGTATATTATGCGTTTGAAAAACGAATTTATATCGTTAAAGTCTAGAAAAGGGCGCGTTAACAGACACGCCTAAGCAAAAAAATTGTGATGTCTACTACAACCAGTCACGAGATTTTATGTAGTATTATTTAACACGCAAAACAAGGTTCAATTTATTCAAGTAACTGGTGCAAAATATTTAAAAACATTGAGAACAATTACTAAATCTGAATACTTACAACACGACTTCTACAACAATGATTTTTCACTACTTCTCATGTTTACTATGACACTGCAATGACATAATATAATCATGACATAATGTTATAAACAAGATAACTAAGATTACAGCTTCCGTGAACTTTTTTTGTCAGTCTGTTGTCGTACAAAGACTGACCAATATAGAGATTAATTAGAAACAGATAATTTCATTTAAAAAAATTAATAAGAAACATTCATAACTTATTGACTTGAATTGAATAAAAAAACTAGTGAATACATAATCTGCACATCAATAACTCTCAATTTAACCGTAAGCGAATTTAATTTTTGTTTGAATACTTGTCGATGGTAGACTCTCCCTTTAACCAATAAATCTCACTAATTACATTAGCCTACTTAATAGATTCGAAAGAAATCTAAGGCGTTTTAGCGTAAAATAAGTACCATAATTCAACATATAATATTTAGTTTTATGTTAACACCATCTATAACTTTTCTTACAATGATAAATGTGTCTTAAATACTCCTTATAGTCTAAATCACTTATAGTTTATTTCAAATAGTACATATAGCATTGAAATGCACATTTCTAATGAAAAAGCCAAGCGTCGGTCGAACAGCCTAACATATTTTTCCCAAAAAGTTATGGGCGTCGACCCAGCACTGTAGTGGAACGCCTCTGGTGCGATAATTTCAGTGAAGCAGTATCGAGCGCAGTTAGTACTGGATGGATTACCTCAAGGGTAGACCGTCGTAGAGTCCGCGCCGAGTCGAGTCGAACAGAACAATTTTTTTTCTTGGCTGAATTTATCCACCATCTGCTCTACCTTTTATAAGCTAAATATTTTGAAAATTGAAAAAGCGAAACCACCGGGGTCCGAAACCGGGACCCCTCAGTTACAAGCCCTTACGCTAAGCCATGCGCTACGGCGGTTCCTACCTATCAATGTTCTGTTCGGTATTATATACTTTATTTTTAATCGCGACTGCGTCTTACATTCGGCCATCCTGCTCCGTTCCTCGTCCTCGAGGTACTTACCTGCTGGAACTGACGTTTTTGTGCGTACACCTATCTCACCTTCTCGTTCGTGAGCCTGATGCCTTGCCTGCCTACGCCTATCTCGCTCTCCGGGCGAGCCTGACGCCAGCACGCCCATTCTAGTCACCCCCTCTCACTATCAAATCACATTATGGCCTCATGTGGACATCTCGTAGATCTTATCCCACTTCTGATATATAAGCTAAATATTTTGAAAATTGAAAAAGTGAAACCACCGGGGTTCGAACCCGGGACCCCTCAGTTAGAAGCCCTTACGCTAAGCCCTGCGCTACGCCGGTTCTTACCTATCAATGTTCTGTTCGGTATTATGCAGGGTGGCCCACGACGAGTTAAAACTATCTGTATATGGCAAAATACTTATAAGATCATAAAAATTTCTACGTTTGTGTTTTCGGATACGATCTTTTTAACTAAAATATTTTCAAAGATGGCAGACTTCCGGTTCTACCGGAAGTCGACTGCAACTTTGTTATTTTGAATACAGCATCCTGTATATTAGTACATTTTTGAAATCTACGTAAAATTTTTGTTTAGTTTTGTTTGAAAACTTTTTTCGAAAAATGTATACTTTTTGAGTTATTGATTTTTTTGTAAAAAATTTGACCGTTGCAGACCCTTGTAAATTATTTTTTTTGCGAGGATACCCTTAAAGAAATGGAAATGGTTTCTGTTCGGTTGCTTTTAGCAAGGTCAGACGTATTTGAATCTATGTTGAAAAATTTTTTACAGGGTGTTTATAAAAAGTGTTCAAAGTTTAACTTCATAAATATCAAATTTCTTCATTTTCTTAAATAGAACCACCCGATTTTTCCATTTTAATGCATTCAGGGGTAAAAATAAGGCAAATTCATGTGTACTTTCCTATACCTAAACCTTACCGTTATCCAGATATTGAATGTTTTCTGTAAATTTTGAGAGATGCAGGTGTGGTCTAAATTTTATTTTGACCCGTTGATACAAGCACTAAGGGCGAGTTGTATCAAACACTTAAACTCGGTTTAATGATAACTGATGTTTGGACTGTGACAGATTGATGTATTTATTATCAACAGTTACACTATTCTAAACATCAGTCATAATTAAACCAAGTTTAGGTGTTTGATACAACTTAGAAATAAAATAGATTATGTAAATTTGCTTTGATTACATGGTAAGTATGGCAAAGTTGTTACAAGAACATATTGTGCTTTATTTGCAGTAAGATATCCTGCATCTCTGAAAATTTACAGAAAACATTTAATATCTGGATAACAGTAAGGTTTAGGTATAGGAAAGAATTTGCCTTATTTTTTACCCCTGAATGCATTTAAATAGAAAAAACTGGGTGGTTCTATTTAAAAAATAATGAATTTTGATATTTATAAAGTTAAACTTTGAACACTTTCTATACACACCCTGTATAAAATGGAAAATTTTTCAACATAGATTCGAATAGGTCTGACCTTGCTAAAAGCAATCGAACAGAAACCATTTTCATATCTTCAGGGGTATCCTCGTAAAAAAATAATTTGTGAGGTTCTGCAACCGTCAAATTTTTTACTCAACTCAACTCAAAAAATATGCATTTTTCGAAAAAAGTTTCCAGACAAAAGTATACTAAAATTTTAAGATTTTAAAAATGTATTAATATACAGGGTGTTCTATTTAAAATAACAAAGTTACAGTCTACTTCCGCTAGAACCGGAAGTCTGCCATGTTTGAAAATATTTTAGTTAAAAAGATCGCATCCGAAAACCGAAACGTAGAAATTTCCATGATTTTACTATAAGTATTTTGCCATATACAGATAGTTTTAACTCGTCGTGGGACACCCTGTATACCTCTGTATATACTCTATTTAATCGCGACTGCGTCTTACACTTTTTTAATTTTTATGTAGGTACTGCCGAATTAGTCATTTGTGCTGTTTTGAAGACCTTTGAAGACGAACCACCACTGGCAAAAAGAATGGGAAACTAACTAACCTTTTTAGGTTTCAGTGTCAACAATAATGAAAGAGGGAAATTATAAATAATTGACATTTAAATGAAACTCGGTACTACATCGGCTAATGTGGTTTTGTTCTTGTACAAGTTACATTTTAATTAAGACTACACTGACAGTACTGGTGGTAAAGTTGGATATAATTGAATATATTTATCATACAGGATGGCATCCTTATCTTTAATCTAAAAAATATGTGTTTAATTAGAATATAAAATATCAAAAATGCGGTTAAATTTATTTATCCTCATTGTTCCGGCTCGTAAACAGCAATATTTTTTTTAGTAAAAAACGTGTTGATCAGCTCGGGACTGATACGTCATCTTAGTATGAAAGAAGCGTTGTATCTTCCGAATTAAGATATTGTAAAGACAGTACCGAAAATTTTTTTTAATCTGGTGCAAATTTAAAATAATCCTCCCTGTAAGAATAATTTCAAAATTGCGATATAAGCAATGGAGATAGTAAACATGATATAGATAATGGCACCAAGCGTTATTGTATCAAGTTACAAAGTACATAGCTCTAGTTATTTTTACCCTCCATTCTATTCAACGATTCTATTATGTAATAAAATCTTCATTTCATCACTATCATGGCTATTCAGATACTTTGTAAATATTCAAAATTTTATTTAGAAGTATCACAATATTATTTTTTATTCAAGTTAGTAAATATCGCCTAATAGCATTGTATAAAGATATACAATGTAAGTACTGCAAGCGCCAAAGATGATGGCGAGCAATCGTTCAGGTATAGACTCTCCTAACTAAATTAATATTGGATTATGATAAGCCCCTTGCCGGTCAGTGTCGTACCTATAATTTGTTTTAATGCCAAACGCCAGCAGAATTGGAGGACAACTAATGATACCGTGATAAATACACACCTCTATCAAACCCGTCCCTTCCAGGATGCACTCCTCTAGAAGCAATGCATCCCGGGAAGAACATTCCTCCACCCCTCATCTCTTCCGATGAGGCCTCAGTCCGATCTGCTGGACTAGTCCATCTTCTTTTCTTGGTTTATGGAAAAGTACTAGCTTTCCTGCCGGTATTTTCTATGGACAGGCAGGATCTCTAAGTAAGTGGTCTTCTTTTACTTACCTGTTGGTGTTTGTCCTCACTGCTGTCCATATTATAGCTGTTTCCTTGGTCGTGCGAGTTTGTTATAGTCTTCTCTGGTGTAGTCCGTGAGTTGTCTCAGTTGAGTGTGTCCTCAGTTCTTCGAATCTTCTCCTGGCTTTGGCTTCCATAACTTCGAGGATCTTCTTCTGGTCTAATTCCCGATAGAGCTGATCGTTCCTGACGTAGTAACGTGCGTCTGTGGCTTGTCTCAGGCAGATGTTTTGCTTAGCTTGTATCTTCTTTCGTCTGGTTGGCGCTGCGGGTAGTAGGCGCGCAGGATGGGTAGGATGATCGCGTTGATCAGCTTTATCTTCGTTTTTAGCTCCAGGTTGGATCTTCGGCCAGTCGTCCTCTAGATTGTCTTGCTTTGTTGACTGCGTATTCGACGTGTTCTCCGAAGTTCAATCCTTGGTCCAAGATGACTCCTAGGTACTTCGCTTTGTTGCTCTATAGTACTTCTTGTCCTGCCACTTCGATGTTTTCCTCTGTCATTTTCCTCCTCTTCTTGAAGTAGACTGCATGGGTTTTCTCAGCATTGACCTTTATCTTCCACGTCGTACACCAGTCGTCTATGCTTTCAACGGCTTCTTGTAGTCGTTGTGTCACCATAGCTGGTTGAGTGCTTCTTGTTACTATGGCTGTGTCATCTGCGTAGAGAGCCATCATGGTGTTGTTCGTCTTAGGAATGTCTGCCGTGTATATGTTGTAGAGCAGTTCTGACAGTACTGCTCCTTGTGGAACTCCTGCTTCTGTAACTTCCAGTTCGGATTTGGTTGGTCCTATCTTGATTCTGAATGTCCTGTCCTTCAAGTAGCTGTTGACTAGTTTAGTGAGTGACGTCGTGTATCCTGCTTCTTTCATCTTGTAGATCAGACCTTCGTGCCAGACTCTGTCGAAGGCTTTGCTGATGTCCAAGAAGATGGCTCCTGTTGATTGGTTCCAGTTGAATGAATCCTTGTGTTGTGTATTCCACTAGCTTCAATACTTGGTCTTCTGCTGCGTGGTGTTTTCTGAATCCGAACTGTTCTTCTGGCAGTATTCCTATGTCTCTTGTGTCCTCTTGTAGTTTGTTCAGGATGACCCTCTCGGCTATCTTACTCATCGTTGGGAGTAGGCTGATGGGTCGGGAGTTCTGAGGAAACTTTGGATTTTGTCCATTTTTCTTCAGCATTACTACTTCGGCTGCTTTCCATGCCTTTGGGAAGTGCTTGGTCCTGAGTTTTCCATTGATGATGGCTGTCAGGAATACCAGTCCTCGCTTTGGCAGGTGTTTCAGGGCGTTGTTGCTGATGCCGTCTTTGCCCGGTGCCTTTTTGATCTTCCTCCCTCGGATGATGTAGGCTACTTCTTCAGGTGTGGTATAACCTAGGTTCTTGTTGTCATCTTTGTTGTTGAGGTAGTTGTTTACTGTTTCTTCGACCTGATCTGTGAAGTCCATGGCTTCATTTGGGAAGTCGTTCAGGGTGAACTAGAGCTCCATTTTTCTTCTGAAGGCTTCTGCTTTCTCTTCGTCTGTTTCTGCTATTCCGTTGTCTCCGTGTAGAGGTGGTATTGGTTTCCTATCTTGTCTAAGGAGTTTTGCTAGCTTCCATAGTCCTGGTTGGTCCATTGGTAGTTCATCTAGTCTATTTTCCTAGTTTTTGGATCTCTATGCAGAGCATTTATATGTCTTGCAAGAACTGTAGTGTAGAATATTAATTGTCAAAAGTTCATTATTTATTAATCGCAGAAACAAACAAAGAAAAAAAAAAGAAAACCAAATAAGACAAGCTATTAGCAAGTGCATAACTATGCGCGTATAAATCCTCTTGCTCGAACAATGTAGTTTACAAATATGTGTGAGCTGAGACAACATTCTTCTTATGGATAAATTTAAGCGAAGACTTGTAGGGGGTATACGTTTACACGATCTTTGCGTTGATTGGCCCATCGAAATTAGAATTGCTAATGGTTACACGTTCCTAGTTAATAACTTTAACTTTTATTAATCCCATAATTAATTCGCCGTGTATAAAAACTATTAATCTTTGTTTCTTAGCCGGTTACGTGATATTATATTAATTAGGGGCACTGGTTAATTCGCTTTTGCTACGCGTGGTATTAGACAAAATGTGAAAACGTTAAGCTACTGATTTGAAGTTTAATTTCAGTTGTACAAATGGCGCTGGTTTTGACCAACGATTATACACCCTACAGGATTGCTTATTTCCATTTAACTCTGTGTTCGCCTCGCTCAAGTCGGACGAATACGTCATCACTGGACCTAACCTTTTTAATTTTATGGTTAATCGTGCGTGTTTTCAAAGTGTGTTTTGACGTTATTTTATCCGTTTTTTCAATTTTGAAGGGTTGTTTATTAATAAAGGTGGTACCGTAAAACCTCACAACTTTGCCCATATGTAAGGTTGTGAACATGTTTTTTTTTATAACTCCGGAAACATTGTAAAATCGTTCCAACGGTCGCAAACGTTCCTTAACAAGTCATTTCAACTCTCAGTAATGCACTAACCACTGTCGGGCAGTGTTGCTCTTCGGAAGCAGGTAGGGAAATTTAGGCTGGTTTTTGTCGATTTTTAACATGAAAAGCTAAGGTTTGCTGTGACTTTGTTTATCAATAATATTTCACAAGATTTGGTATGGGCGTACCTTGATGTTTTGTTACCAACGTGATTTTGTGTAATTTTTGCTGAGTGTATTAGAAAGTCCTTATTGGCGATAAGAAGAAGTGGGCAATGTTGTCACATGAATTTTCGGAGTTTTTCGTTCGAGAAAAAGTTTTTTTTTTCACTTCAAATGGATTATTTTGTTTATAAACAATAATAATAATACTGTAGGATAATTAAAGTAATGCCTAAAATTAAAACTGATTTATATTCTTGCAGTATGGCACGTGGTAGGAGAAAGTTGGGAGCGCGCCATTATAAAAACTATAGTGAGCAAATACTTTCACAGGCTGTACATGCTGTGAAGAGTAGGAAATATGATTTCCCAAAATATTGTTGATTTTTTAAATATTTAAATGAGAATGCTACGTTTTTTTTTTGTTCAGCAATGAAACTGTATTAGTTTTTTTATTTTTCTATGAAAAAATGTTTATTCAGTGGTTTATGAGTGAAAACTGTTAATTTGTTTTAAGTTTGTGTGATATTTCCAATTTTTTCTAATAAAAACACCTTTTATTATAAGTATTCAGCCGTTTTTTTAACTTTCATACATGCAGAAACTTTTTTAAAAACCTAATATGAGGGCAAAGTTGTAATAAAATGTTTTAAAATTGCTCAACGATGATTTTTAAATGAGTGGGCATAGTTGAAAAATTTGCTGACAACTTTGCCCACCCCCTTTTTATTTTTTTTTTCGGATACTTCCTATGAGGATATCGAAACAACACTGGAACTAACGATTCTTGATGCAAAAACATAACTTTTGGGATAAGCGCAATTACCAAAAAAAAATCTCACAAAAATATATTAACCATAAAAACAATATTTTCGTGGGCAAAGTTGTAAGGTTTTACTACCTAAGTAAACTTCTCTAATAATTGTCAATCAAGAAAGTCTATAAATGCGAAGCACGTTATTTCAGTGTAAATATAAAATTTTTGGATTCGAGTTTCAAATGTATACCTACATTTCAAATACTAAAGGTGGATTCATGGAAGCAAAACTAGAAATTAATTTAAAACTAAAACTTAGAACAGAGAACCATATTATGGCGTGCCGTTTTGGTATTTAATAACATCGTTTTAAAAGAGGAAAAAAATAAATATCTCTTCTTTCAAACATTTTTATTCCGTAATTATTCTGTTGAAGAATTAAAATTATGTTTTTCATAATAATAATACAGGAATTTCTATTATGAAAAACATAATAAAAATTGACGATTTAAAATTATGAAATACATAATGAAAATTCATGAATTTGAATTATGAAAAACATAATAGAAATTCAATTTACATTATGTATTGAGGTTGCCTATACTACTCTAATGCAAGTACCTGAAATTGGACAGTAAATGCATTACTGCAAGATAGGCAACCTCAATACATAATGGAAATTGAATTTCTATTATGTTTTTCATAATTTTAATTCTTGAATTTCTATTATGTTTTTCATAAATTTAAATCGGTATTTTCTATTATGTTTTTCACAATGGAAATTCATGTATTATTATTATGAAAAATATAATGGAAATTCAACCATTGAAATTATTCAAAACATAATGAAAATTAAAGAAAAAAAATATTAAAAACATAATACAAATCCATTTTGTATTATTTATTCAATAATTTTTATTCATGAATATGTACAATGTTTTTCATAATTTCAATTCTTGAATTTCCATTATGCTTTTCATAATTTTAATACTTGAATTTCCATTATGTTTTTCATAATAATAATACACGAATTTTCATTATGAAAAACATAATAGAAATTACCGATTTAAATTTATGAAAAACATAATAGAAATTCAAGAATTAAAAGTATGAAAAACATAATAGAAATTCTATTTACATTATGTATTGAGGTTGCCTATCTTGCAGTAATGCATTTACTATCCAATTTCAGGTACTTGCATTAGATTATTATAGGCAACCTCAATACATAATGGAAATTGAATTTCTATTATGTTTTTCACAATTTAAATTCATGAATTTTTATTATGTATTTAATAATTTTAAATCGGCAGTTTCTATTATGTTTTTCATAAAGAAAATTCCTGTATTATTATTATAAAAAACATAATTTTAATTCATTAACAGAATAATTGGGGATTAAACATTTTTGAAAGAAGAGATATTTTGTTTTTGTTTTTAAAACGATGTTATTAAATACCAAAACGGCACGCCATAGAACCATGTAATGTAATGTAGATGATCATGCAAAAAAATAAGAAATTAAAATATAAGCTAAAACTAAAAAGAATGCCTTAGTTTCTCAGTTTCTGGAATAAACATCTACATTACATTATACATGGTTTCAGAATGTTCTTAGTTTTAGTTTTAAAGTAATCTAAGTTTTAATTTTTGCTTGTATGAATGCTTCTTTGTAAACTTCGAACAATTATTACGATTAATTATAATAATTATCAATCCCAGAAAAAAAATCGTTGAAGAGAAAAAGTTTAAGTATGACAAGAGATGATAGAGGTTTTCAAAAAATTTAAAAAAAATGGTTTATTAATAAATTTTTTATAAGTACATAAGGCGTCTATTACATACAAGTTTCTTCAATTCAAAGTTATTGTTTCAATCGTTAATTTATATTTTATAACTACTTATACTACTAAATATAACTTTTTAAAATAACATATCACCAAAAAAAATTGATTTATTATTATTTTTTGCATATACACAAGAAAAAAGTAAAAAATATTAACGATTGCAATATATTTTAAATTGGTGGAGGTCCACTGGTGACGTAAGCAAGTTCCCACTCACCGACGAAAGATTTAAGCAATCCTGTAGGGTGTATAATCGTTGGGTTTTGACAACAAAATCGCGCATTCGTCTGCAACTTACGTGAAACGAAGTTTACAAACCACTCAATGTCACTTCTTCGTAAACCCAACTTTAAAAAGTACAAGTAGCTGTAGGAGCACTTGATTATGTCGCACATTCTTTAAACTGACTTTGTTTAGTCCATCCTTAGTATCATCAAAATGACAAGTTCACGGTGGCTGGAATTTAGCCATTTAAAACATTATATTACTTGTGTCATAGTACCCAATATAGTGACATACATTTTATACAACAAATCGTCTGCTTAACGTTTTTTTTTTTATTTTTTACATAAAATAATCAATTCTAATACTAACAAATTGGATAATCTCTATACTTTTCATTCACTAATACAGGTTGTTCAACCCACCCGTTATCTCTAACATCTATGCGTGCTTAGAATGCCAAGCCCACAGAATCAAATAAATAATACATTATTTTTAAGCTCGCACATAATTATAATAACAATACCGATATTTTAATGTAGTTGTTTATATCGATAAAGTACTCAATTCTAATTGTTACAATTACATGTATAGTTCGTCAGATAGACACTCGTAGATAAAACTATAAATGTATCACTTGAGAATAATTGGATAGACCAAGTTAGAATGTATAGTTACTAGCGAATGAAGGAGGAAAACACAGTGTGCCAGCCTAAGAAAGATTGACACTTATACCTAGCCAAGTTTATCAGAAGGCGTGAAAGGAATGCAGTCGAAAATATTCGATATTTCCACGTTCAACTATGGAAAAGCTAAAGTGCTAAGTATGTAGTGATAATAATTAGAAAATGTATTTTTTATTATTGACAATATCAACAATATCATTAAACGTTAATTCTTTAATGTGTTTGTTTCCTTGGATTTTTTCTATTAACATTATTTTTTCAATTTATGAATATTAAAAGATAAACACTTTTCCGAATTTGTTATGGGCTTCTTCAAGCTCTAGCAGCGTTGTACGAAAACCATAATTACCACACCCTCCGAATTACATAATTGGTGAATTTTATCGAAAGCTGACTTCTTATTGGCAAGCGCGTGCGTGTGTTCTTCTCTCTCACTTCAATTTTAGGTACCGTACGCCATTTGTACGTTTATGACATATATGCCTCGCCTCTTACCGATTTCCCGTAGCTTCAGATAAACTTGACAAACTATAATACTGTTTCGCGCGTTTCGGTTACCAAGTTATCTTCTTCTGAGACTTACTGGCTAAGAAAGATTGGACATATAGTTTTACTGGTCCAGTTCAGTTTGCTGAAGTCCAAGCTTTAGAAAAACTTCACGACTGTTTTTTGGTAGATTTCTATTAATTTTGCTAGAATTCTGTGAAAAACACAGCTTTGATCTGTTTTAAAATGACCAGTCGCACTTAAAACCAAAAGAAATCATCAATTGATAAAAAGAAAGTCTCTGGGTTTAAATACAATCATGAGACCGCAGTTAGTTGTCAGTAGTTAGAAAACCTTCAAAGATATCTATAGTCTTTTTTACCGTATGGCATATTCACGGACAACTATAAAATCTGATTAAAGGAATGAATAAAGACAGTGAATAAATCAAGTGTGATTAATGTAGCAGCAACTTATGACCTAAATGCTATTAATTTTCAATTTTTTCGACATATCTACAATCTCCTTCTAAACGTTACGTTACGGTATTTATAAATATTTACCATTCCGCTATTGGTAACAATTTACGCGGTTCAATTATTGTCAGTGCAATTTTTTAAAATTCGTTTAAGCACGTGTAAGTATATAACTCTCTAACTATATAGCTCTTTCGCAAAAACGTCGAGATTGTCATCAATGATCGAAAGGAGCTTGGGAAAGAGAACGCACCACCACTCAGCAGTGTTCCCAACTGCAGTGAATTTTCCCTTATTATTGAATTTTGGCACTCAAAAGGGAATAGGGTATTTTTTAATAATAACCGTCGAATTTAGGGAATTTTCGAGATGATAATATAATTATTAACAGGCAGATATTATTTTTACATGTATTACGTTTTCAATATCTTCTTCTTTCTCTGGAAAAAAGGAAAAAGTGTGTCCGGAAATTAGAACTTTATCAACACGACTCAAAATCGTCGATCGCATGTTGACCAGGCAACGTCGCAGTCTGATCATTTGAAACTACATAATGTAAAAATGTATTCCTTTGAAAAGAAGAATGTTCAATATGTTACGGCATTTTGTTTGTTTTGTTTAATTTCGTATTTTACTGTATGTTTAACTATTTCTTGTTGTTTTAACATTTTTTGTCTATGTTTTATTTCCTGCGTTTTTTTTGAGAATATTAATTTTTCTGTATATTTCGTGCCGTTTATCTGCTTTGTGATAAAATTATGGAGTTTTTTCTAAAATAATATTGGGAACATCGTAAGCATGGAATTTTATCTAGAAAATGCATGAAATAGGGAATTTTTGGCATCCATCAAGGGAATTGTTACTTTGAAAGGTTGGGAGCACTGCCAGTCAGTAGAGCGAATAAACTGATCTGGTATACAGACGGATCAAAAAATGAGCTCGGCACCGGAGCGGGCATATACAGCAAGTCGAGCAAATATGAAGGAATTGTCTTGCTTGGAAAATACGACTCGGTATTTCAAGCAGAGATCCATGCAATACTTGCACGTGCAAAGGCAAATAACATGAGAGCCTACAACAACAGGCAGATCAGGATCTACAGTGACAGTCAAGCTGCCCTTGAAGCACTTCAGAGCTATAGGGAGACATCTCGGCTAGTATGGGAATGCGGCGAAGAACTTAGAAGACTGGCGACTCGGAACAGTGTAACACTCGAGTGGGTCCTAGGTCACGAAGGAATCGCTGGCAATGAAAAAGCTGACGAACTCGCAAGAGCAGGATCGTCAAATCTGTTGAACGGATCCGAACCAGCAGTTGGCATTCCCAGATGCTTAACGAGGTCATGGTTAAAAGGGTGGGTGAAAGAACAACACAATAAACACTGGAAGAATACACGCAAATACATGGGAAGAAATTCATAAAAAAACCATCAGAAAAAGTAGCGAAAGAACTGCTCTCAATCAGCAGGAGCAAACTACGCACCATAAAGGGGCTACTTACGGGACACTTTCCCACAAAGGAGCACCAAAACAAAATAGGGCTGTATAACGGAGACCTTACATGCAGAAAATGCAAAAAGGATACCGAATCAGCTCTGCATATACTATGCAATTGTAAGAAGGACCACTGAACCACAGAAGGCAGAAACTGTATGGTAGAACCCAAATGACTCCAGAAGACTACAACCAACCAGCAAAGAACCTGTATGAGCTAATACAGGGAACGGATTGGCTGAATAGGCTGTAATCAGAACACTAGGAGTATCCACAATAAGCCCAGGAGACTTTGAAAAAAAAACAACAAAACTATATCTACTAACACTTTCTCTAGAAACAGTAAAGATGAATTTATTTAAAATATAAAAGGTTTTTTTTTCAACGTTGGCATTCAACTTGCATAAAACGAATATGTCTACATACAGATATTTGATCGTCGGTTATTTTTCAACTTGACACTTGGGCGATGCAAATCGCCGCCATATTCTATATTTAGATATTACAAGTAGGAAGGTCGAAGAATTCTCAGCAGGCCGATTTTAACCACGCTTACACGACATATAGGGAGGATATTAGTCATGGGCCAATTTTTGCTTGACGATTATGATGATACGAGTTAAAAATATAATATCACCGGGTTCTATCAGTTGGATAAATATTTTCTTTCGAAAAAATGCTCTAATGCCCGATTTTATAAAATAGAATTAAATATCTCGAGTTACCATGAGAGTGAAAATACTGAAAATGCTAATATCTTCTTCATTATCAAAAATTTCGAATAAATCTCTTACTTCATTATCATCACCGATTAGGCCAGACGATAGGGGTAACAACAACAAGTAATTAGCAATACGGCTGATTTTTTTTGATAAGTAGGTACCTTAAAGTATGTAGATTAATATAAAAAAAAGTTTACCAGTCTATCGATTTCCCAAATTAAAATAAAATTAAAAAATTTTATTTTTTCGAAATTTTTCAATATGGAGAGAAAGGGAGAGAAAAATAAAAAATACCACCGTGTAGGGGGAGTGTTTTGCAACAAAAAAGATTTTATGCGTTTCTTTCGTTTCTTTTCGAAGGATTGGAAACTGTTATTTAGGAGGTCTGTTCCATAGATAAAATTTACGGATAATTAATTTTTCCTAATTACGAAATACGTCACTTTTCATTATTTTGTAAATTTTAGGAATCTTGAATTCACATAAAATATATATAGAGGGTGTCCCACGAGGTTTTGGCCAGTATATATCTCCAGAACTATTTGAACTACACTATTGAAATTAGGCAGTTATAAACCGTACGTAGTATTACATATTTTAAGCAATCAGCTACTTTGCTACAATGGCACGTTTCGAGTCACGAGGTATAATTTTTAGAAATTTTAATGAGACAACCTGTATGTTGTTCCACTGCTCTAAAGGCCTCTCTTATACTAATTCGGCGATACCTATTTTTTTGTGTTAGGTAATTAGAAACGATAAACTAATTTTTATTTGAAAAACAACAACTTATTTTGCTCAGCGAGTAACGTCACATCTGAATGTGTATTTCCAAGACAGATGGATTGGGAGAAATGGTACAATACATTGACCGGCTCGTTCACCAGATAGATTTTTTTCTTTGGGGATATTTAAAAGGATTAGTTTATGTTACAGCTCTTAATTATGTATATGATTTAAAAACAGAATCAGAGCAGCTTGCCAATCTGTTACACCAGAAAGTATTGAAGCAGAATGCACAAGAAATTTACTCAGTAGATTTGAATGCTGCATTAATGAAGGTGGACATCAATTGAAGCATCAACTGTAGTAAAAGTGTTATTGTATTCCAATTCTTTTTGTTTTTCAGCTGTATTTGTTTTTCAAATAAAAAACTTTTTAAAAATTATTTTGTCGTTTCTAATTACCCAACACAAAAAAAAGTATCGCCGAATTAGTATAAGAGAGGCCTTTAGAGCAGTGGAACAATATACAAGTTGTCTTATTGAAATTTATAAAAATTATACCACGTGACCCGAAACGTGACAAAGTAGCTGATTGCTTAAAATATGTAATACTACGTACGGTTTATAACCGCCAAATTTCAATATTGTAGTTCAAATAGTTCTCGAGATATATACTGGCCAAAACCTCGTGGGACACCCTGTATATCAAATACTGTAACTTTGATAAAACTGGAGTAATTTTAATGGGGTTTGCGTAGAAATGTTGGGGAAACTTCTAAGATCAAGAATATATAATCACAAAATTAATTAATTTACATACATTTTTGGATTCGATGATTTTTTTGTATTATAAGCAAAAATATCATTTTTTAAAGATTCGGGTAGGAATCTTCTTTATTTTTTCAAAATAAAATTTGATTCTCCTGTAAGAATCTTCAACGAACAAAATGTATATATAGCGAAAAGGTATAAAAGATGATTAATATATAATTTTAAGATATCATTTTTTGCATACCTTTTCTCAATGAAAATATGTAAAAATTAATTCATTACCTTTTATTCATTATTTACAACCCTAACTCTTACCAAAGATTGAAAAAAAATTCTGATTTCATATTTATATTTTTTTCGCGCGGATTCGGGACACATACTTAGTTTACCGAATTATTTACGGACAAACCGTTGATCGGACGAAAAAAACGCAAGAGACCTCTTTCATTGCAAAACACTTCCTCTACACGGTGGTATTTTTTATTTTTCTCCATCTTCCTCCCAGCGTGAAATATTTTTTTTTTTAATTTGGGAAATCGATAGACTGGTAAACTTTTTTTTATATTAATCTACATACTTCAAGGTACTTATAAAAAAAATCAGCCGTATTACTAATTGTACTTTTGGTCTAAAATGACCCATGCCGACTGGCCTAGATAGCCAAGCGGCACTAAAAGCAGTTGATTCCATAGAGATCAATTCTAAGATGGTATGGGATTGCATAGGTGTTTTAAGCGCACTTTGAGATCATTGCAAGGTCACGGTAGCTTGGGTACCAGGGCACGAGAGAGGAAACTGCTGAGCACAGTGCGATTGCCTGTCGAATATGCGATTTCATGATTGTTCTAATATCATGACCAAAATAATCAAGACTAACGATTAATTTATTCAATTTTCAATATATTTTACAATTATTACATCTATCTTCCTGGATAATTTTCATTCAAAGTTTCCTCATCAATCTTTGTCATCGTTATTGGTCAATTATGTATTTTCAATTAAAAATAAAATCCCCACTTTTGCCCGTCAATGATAAACTGTTAGTCCGGTGCAATTACAACGTTGTTATTTATAAAAGGCGCCATGCCCAACTTATTAAATCACTTTCACGATTTACTATAATTACTGTAAGCTGACTAACTGCTGGACGACATTTAATATTTATTGAGCTTTTGTAATTATAACGTAAAATAATCACAAGAAGGTTATTTATATTCATACAGGGTGATTTCTAACGTATCGGATCCAACTCTGAGGTTTAGCTGATGCCGCATGTGTTCTACAGGGTTGAATGTGCAATAATATGGGGGAAGCTAGAATACTGTGTGGCCCATCTTTTTATCGATATCACAAATATATTCTGTTTCGACATTGAACGCTGCTAAAACTTGTAAGAATCTGGTTTTTCTGCAGCCGTCCCGAAAATAGAACTTTCGGTATGATTTATTAAATCGAAAATGAAACTTTACATAAATCGTACCAAAAGTAGCTTTTTCGGAGTCTTTTGTTTTGTTTTCGGGACGATTTTTTTACTTTCGGGACGATACTTTACTTTCGGAATAATTTTCAAAATTTTCAATATCTATGTAGGCGGCCTTAGCAATGACATTTACGGAATTTTTATATGACATCGCTTGTCAAAATAAATTTGTTGATAGTTCAACTGTATTTTCAATTTTCCGATCCAGAGATGGAAGTCGACAACGAAAGTGACGAGGAAATAATTATTTCACATGAAATCAGTGAAGCTGAATTGTACAATTAATGTACATAAGTAATATTCATATAGTATCTACAGGACCGCGCCTAGCTTGAAATGCATACAGGGCCCGCCTAGTTTGAAATGCGCCCCTGGGCAAAGAACAAAAATGCGCCCTCCCCTCAAAATATATACTCTCTTTTTTTGTATAATTCTGTATTCCTCTGTGGTGATGCGAAATAAAAATTAAATAATGACAATAAAGGAAACATGAAGGTATGTTGCAGATATTTGCTCCACAATCTACAATTATCACAAATTCAAACTACTACATTATTTACTTTACGGAGCATCATGGTAAATAATAATAGCCATTCCTTCCTCACACAAGCTGAAGTCCTGCTGGGGTTCAGTCGTTTCACCGGTAAGAGGGCTGAAAAGTAGTATATTATTGTTTTATAACTTCACATAAACCACTAGTATAAGTATAAGTAGTGTTGCGGTTCAAATAAAAACTGGTAAGGTATGAAAATATTTTAGGAATCTTTAATAATTAAAAAAAGGCAGTGGCTGCGTGTCCGAGTTCGGACACTTAATTATTCTTACTAAATGTCCGACATCGGACATTTAATTTCAATCGCTATATGTCCGAGTATGAAATCCTACGAAAATGTGTTTTTTGAGGTTATGTCTGTTTGAGTTTTAACCTCGGTTTTTACTTAGCGCTGCCTGCGGGTGGTTCAGTTAACCAATACACAGAGTTATTCGAAAGGTCACTTTGTGGAGAAAGGTGGACTAAAGAGTATTATGTTGCACACCATAATCTATTCCAAGATAAAGTAGAAAATCCCAGGGATAATAATTCCAATAATGTTGAAATTGATGCATCTCTGTCAAGTGTTACAACTTTTAAGAGAAAAGCGACTTTGAGTCAGAATCAAAAGTATAATTTGGCGCTAAATACAATACAAGAGTTAGCACAAGTAGCATCGGAAGAAGGTACTCTGGAATTTGAAAATAAATAAAATATTCTCAAAGATTTAACAAATTATTGGAAATTGGGTATGAAGATTATTCTTGTCGAAAACGTAGTGTATGATAATTCTTTAAATATGGATCAGTCTGAAAATGTTATTGCTTCGATATCTTCCTATAAGGAAATCAATTTGCTCCCTCAAGACATTGTCGTTGAAGAAGAAATCAGTGAAACAAATCAAGAAGATAATAATAATTTAAATACAAATGAAACTCTTAATTTAGTCTTCGAAAATGACGAAAACATTTTGTTACCTCAAAACGTCGACACCGAAGGAGAAACAAAAAAACTTACAACAGAGCATCCAGAAACAAATCTTACAAATATTGATTCAAATGACTTACAAATTGTAAGCAATTCAGATGATAGAGAAAGAGTAGCAAACATAAAAATGCCTCTTCGAATAAAAAAAGGAAGGGGGCGTCCAAAAGGACATTTCTTATCAGCCATTGGTCTTCCAAAAAAAAAGTTTAAACTAAGTGAACTTAGAAACTTACTCAAGATTGGTATTTAGGTACTCATTAGCAATACCAAAATGAGTATTTTACATATTTATATTGTGTTGTTTATTCTATTTTTCTACAGTACTTATTTTCAAAATGAACAAATTAGGACTCGCAAGTAAGAATAATTAAGTGTCCGAACTCGGACACGCAGCCACTGCCTTAAAAAAATTGTACTTTCCTTGCTTTTGATTGAGAAAATTGATTTATAACATTATCTACATCTAAGTTTTTTAATAGGTCGGTTTCAATAGCAATAATGGCCAGATTTTGAAGACGCTCTTGTTACATGGTGGAGCGTAAATAATTCTTCATTATTTTCAGTTTCGAAAAGGAACGTTTCGTGGATGCTACTGATACAGGCATAGTCAAAAGTATGCGTATGGCTATATAGGTATTAGGAAATAAGTGCTCTAAGTTATTTTCAATAAGGTATTGTAATAAAGACTTTGGAGAAACTAATACATTCGCAGTTGCGCGATCTCTGGTCTAGACAAGAATTTACAGGATTAGACCTGAAGAATCGAAAACTTTGCACAAGTTAGGAGTACGATTCGATTGGTTACAGAGGCGCACTCCCAGTGAATATTTTTATTAGTAAAATATATTATTTAATTTATTAATTAAGATTAAGAATGTAGAGAAGCTAAAAATTTAAATGTTGAAAAAATGAAGTGTCTAGGCGGCGCCCCAAGGTACTCAGCGCCCATGGACATTGCCCATCCTGCCCTTATGGAGGGCGCGGGCCTGATGAGTATCTATCCCTATTATCTTTTTATATTTTATCTACTAACGGCTGCAGAGAAAATGTTGTACGTAACGCTTCCGAAAGTTTCACGGGACTCGCCTACAACTCGCCCTGGAAACTGCCTACTCATCCCGTAAAATATCACTTTCGGGACTTGTCACGTAAATAACTATTTTCGTACGATTCTTCAATATACAGATCAATTTTTGTAACAAATATTTCGTTTACTGCTATTTTTATTTGGTAATTGTTGCTTATTGTCCTTAATAATTATACTTTTTTCGATTATATTCGACAATAAATAATTTTCGAATCAGTTTTCGAAGAGTTCTGCAATTGTATCTTGGTGATAATCTGAGCTTAAATCTTCAATAAACTTTTTCCTCTACTTGATGTAGCCTTTGTTTTGGATTTTCCCAATCAATCCCCAAAGCCCTTCGTTGGAGTTTCAACCAATAAAACAATATGAACTCAAAGTGTATGCAAGGCTTATGATTGGTTGTTTTCGGTATTGGATTTAAACTGGCGCCCTCTGCCAAACTTTTTCCTCTACTTGATGTAGCCTTTGTTTTGGATTTTCCCAATCAATCCCCAAAACCCTTCGTTGGAGTTTCAACCAATAAAACAATATGAACTCAAAGTGTATGCAAGGCTTATGATTGGTTGTTTTCGGTATTGGATTTAAACTGGCGCCCTCTGCCACTACATGTATTCGATCTCCATGAAATCTCTGTTCGATTCCTGCCTCCCAATATTGACTCATTCTTTATCTCTAGCTCTAGGTATTTCGTCTTCTGTACTTTACAATCCGTCACTATATTCGTTCAGCTTTATTTCGTTCCCAGTTGTGATAAAATTATAGTGATTAAAATCTTTTTTATGTATTCACAGTTAAAAAAAATCAATATAAGTATAACTGAATCAAACTGCTCGACCTCTTTTGTGTCAAGTAACGAATTCGGTGGTCTTAAATCACTCAATAATGATAGTTCCCTATAAATTTAAGTGATTTAGTATATAAAAGAGACAGAAAATTACAGTTTCTACCATTATAAATGATTAAGGATCGTTTAAATTCACAGTGTGATAACATATTTGCATGTCTGGCGGTAAGTATTACAGGTAGTAGATGGAGAATATACACTAATAATTAGTTTTTAACACCAATGCTGCAAAATATTCAACAATATTAACTTCATAGGTGGAGATTGTCAGTAATAAATAAACATACGCAGTTTATGCCAAGGATTTTCCATTTTACAATCGCTCAAAACTTGAAGAGCGCTTGTTAATTTGTCAAGTCACCACAGAAATAAATAAACACAACTTAAATTATTAATTATTATTGAACAGTCTGTGCAAGTTCACTCTTTGTTAGTTAAGAGATTGTAGTGTGATTTAAAGCCTTCCTGAGTGTATACCATGCATAAACAAAATATTGCATTATCATAGCAACGAAAAATAACTCATTAGAAGTGTCAGTGTGAAGTTGGACGTCAAAAAAGTAAACTAGAGTTACGCAATAAATTAAAAGAAAAAAGATGTCCGCCGGAATTGTGAAAATCGAAAAATTGGAGTATCGAGCCATCATCAAGTACCTGTATTTAAAAGGGTTAAGAGGTAAGCAGATTTACGAAGATATGCTTAAAACCCTTGTATGTATGTATGTGTGATTTTTGGGGTGACATTCACTGAGACCTAAAAGATCTATTGTGCCCCCTTACTTCTACTCAGTTTCTGAGGAGAGTCTCAGAAACTAGTAGTTCCTTTAGTCCTATTTCCCGGAGGAATTTTAGGATGTCTGCAGGCTTCAACTTAGGTAAATGTTCCTCTTCTATCCAGTAATCTCCCAGGTGCTGTGCTCTAGGATTCTGGAGTGCTGTGCAGTTGGAAAGTATGTGGATGGAGGTTTCTTCTTCCATTCCACAAAATCTGCATTCTTCTTCCTCCACTATTTTGAGCTTTTTCAGGTGCCCATTCAGGCGTCAATGTCCCGTTAGGATCCCTGTCAAAACTCTTAGCGAGGTTTTACTTTGACTTATGCATTCTTTTGATCTCAACAGGTTGTAGTCACCCACTAGATCTTTCCAATGGTCAGATCTTCTCTTTTTCTCGGCTTTACTTATTTCTTCCAATATTACATTGGGGCTGATTCCGCAAAAGGGTTCGGGCCCCCAGAAAGGTATTTCAGTCCCCCTCTTTGCTAGTTCATCTGCTATTTCATTTCCTTCTACTCCAGTGTGTCCTGGAATCCATAGTAAGGTGACTATGTTGTTCTCGCCTAGGCATTCCCACACCATTTTGGAACTGATTACACAAGAGCTCAGTGCCTTAATGGCTGCTTGACTATCCGACATTATGATAATCCTTTGTCTTCTGTATCCTTTATCAATATTGAACTGGGCGCACTTTCTTATGGCGTGGATTTCCGCTTGAAAGATACTTGGGGTTTTTCACAAGCTTTCAGAGTGTTTGGTTCCTGGCCCGAACACTCCTATCCCAGTTCCTTCTATTGCTTTTGAGCGTTCTGTGTACCATTGAATGGCATTCTTTCCAAGTCTGGTAATGGTATTTGGATCCCATTCCTTCTTGTTGCTCATTTCCGTAACGAATTTCTTTGAAAAGTTATATTTTTTCATCATACCGTCTTGTGGCATGTCCCAGGTTGTCTGATTTCTAAGAAGTGAGGAGGTGTTTTTTTTTAATGATTCCCTCTCTACTTAGTCTGTATCTTGTTCTGTCTGCAACACTTTCCACCACCATATGTAAAGGGATGAGGTTGAGAATCACTTACATGGCTGCCGTTGGGCAAGTTCTCATTGCTACTGTAATGCATATACAGGCTAGTCTTTGAATTTTGGAGAGGTTTTCTCTCGTCGTCAATAGGCTAGTTCTACTACACCAGGCAATGGCTCCATAAGTGATGATTGGTCTCACTATGGCAGTGTACATCCAGCTTAGGATTTTTGGGTTACAGCCCCAGTTTGCTCCTGCCAGATTTCTGCACACCATTATAGCCATTTTTGCCTCGTATGTAATCTCCTTTTCGTGTTTGTTCCACAGGAGTTTACTGTCTAAAGTTAAACCTAGATACTTGACTTCTTGTCTCCATTCAATCTCGTTCCCATCAAGTTTTATGGTTTTGAGGTTGAGTTTTCTTTTCTCAGTGAAGGCTATCAGGATGGTTTTAGTGGGGTTGATGCTAAGTCCCACTTGCCTACACCAGCTATTTGTATAGTTCAGAACCTTTTGTACAATATCGCAAAGGGTGTTTTCGAATTTTCCCCTGGCTGTTATGACAATATCGTCGGCATATCCTTGGCAGGATATACCGAGATCCGTCAAACCACACAGGAGTTCGTCAACCGTCAGACTCCACATTAATGGGGATGCTACTCCTCCCTGTGGGCATCCTCTGCTGGTAGTGCAGATGGAGACAATGTCTTTGCTCGTCCTCGTCTCTGCTATTCTTGTGGTGAGCAGTTCAGACATCCATTTGGATGTTGTGCTGTCTATACCTCTTCTATTCAATGCTCTTCTGACTGCCTCATGAGGAGTATTGTCAAAGGCTCCTTCTAAGTCCAAAAATGCACATACTACAGTTTCTTGGTTGTTTAGGGCACCTCGGATATCCTCCGTCAGTTGTACCAGAGCAGTCTCCGTAGATCTGCCTGCCCGGTAAACATACTGACATGGGTGGAGAGGTAGTCTCTCTAGGATTTCCGTTCTAATATGGTTATCAATAGCCTTTTCCATCGTTTTGAGTACAAACGATGTTAGACTAATTGGTCTAAAGGATTTGGGGTTTGTTGTGTCCCTTTTTCCAGTTTTTGGAATGAAGGTTACTATTTCCCTTCTCCATGCTTCAGGTATATAACCCAGTTCTAAGCTGCTTCGACTAATTCTAATCAGATGCGGTAGAATTTCGTCTTGTCCTTTCTGGAGCAATGCTGGGAAAATTCCATCTGCTCCTGGTGCCTTGAAAGGTGAAATTAACTTGAGCATTAACTTGAGCTAAGTTAATTCCCACCATCCTGTTGGTTGTCTTCTTGGGTGTTTCCCTCTTTCGTCAGGGTGATGTCCCCTTCTGAAAGAGTACTGTCCCCTTCCTCCGACGCAATCTCCATTTCCTTCTGGGTCAGTGGCGACTCTTCCCCAAGGAGATGGTGATGTGTAGGCTTTCTACACTACTCGAGTCGCCACTGGCCTCGGAGGAAATGGAAACATTTTCCTTGTAACTTCCTTCTTCTTTTCTGAGGCCATGTACGGGTATTTTCCCAAACCGGTAATGGATGGTGAACCCGTTGATTATCTATTCCTGCCCTCAAGACTAGGCCTTTGCCCTCTTCTTTTAGGTTAAGGACCTTCCACTGGTTTGTTTCCAAACCCTCATTCTGCGCTTTAATCAAGCGAAGAAGCTTACCTTCCTCTACGCCTTTGCTTCTTGGGAGGAAGATCGTGGCGGTGTGCATTTTTGGGATGTCGTCTCCCTGGCAAACCGTCAGTTCTGCTCCCTTCCAGCTCTCCAACTTTGGTACTATCAGCCGGAGCCATTTTGCAGTCTGTGGTGTTTCACAGTCGATTAGAACGACTCCTGGTCTGAAATGTATGCCACTAAACTGGAGTTTGTGTTCCCATCCAGCATACATTTCTTCTATTATTGCGTTCTCCAGCAAGGTTTGGTCGTCCGCACTGAGGGTAGTCTCAGGGTACGCCTTGGGGAGAACTGCCATTCTTATCAATTTTGCTGCAGCTGCATAGCTGCCAGTTGAAGAAGGGATGGCTATTCTATCCTCCTTTTTCTTCTTCGCCTGTACTTGCGGTGTTAGGGCTGTCGCCATCTCCCGCTTCCGTTTTTCTCCTTTAGGAGGGATGTTTTTCTCCTCTCCTTGCTTTCTGCGCTCCGTAGCCTTCTTTCTTGCTTCCTCCAGTGCAAGTCCCTGTTCAAGGAAGCGGAGATACCATCTTACCCCTGCTCCACTAAGTCCACGCCTTAGTGGATCATCCCTTCCTCCGGGTTTACCCAATTCAGGAAGGAGGGGGGGGGTCTTCTTTTTCGTCCAGGATTTCTCCCGGAGACTTCCACCAGTTGAGGAGGTTGAGGGTGTAGGTGCCCCTGCTTTTCTCCTCTCCTGTTTTTCTCTGACTTCCTCAACACGAGGTCTGCTCGCGTGTGAGGAAGATGCTTCTGTATTTTTGGGCACTGTGGATACATTGCCTCGATTTGTGCCCGGTTGCGGTGCATGCCCGCTTGGTTTCTTTTTTTTTTCTTTATCCATGGTTGATCCCACGAGTAGGTAGGGAAGCCTAAGCAAGGTGACAAACACGTATTGGGCCTGTAGGAGAGCCATTGGTCCGAGGTGGGGACTGACCCCCAAAACGATCATATGGTTCTATAGAGTGATTATGCTGCCTATGCTCACATATGCGGCTCTGGTCTGGTGGCCGAGGGTAACCTTGGTCACGGCTAGATCGCAACTGGCACGCCTTCAAAGGGTGGTCAGTTTGGGGGCAACTGGCTGCATGAGAACTACACCAACTGTTGCGATGGAGGTGATCCTTGGTCTTCGGCCTCTTCACCATGTGATCGAGGCTGAGGCGGGGAGGGCTTTCCTGCGCTTGAAACGGCTGGGATACGTGCGAAGAGGGGAAGAGTGCAGGCACGTCAAGAAGCTCCGGCTCCTGGAAGATATTCCAGTTCTGGCTCGAGCGGCTGATGAATGCCTGCGTAAGTACTTCTTCGCTACCCCATATAGGGCCATGATACGGGATAGAGAGTCCTGGGAAAAAGAGAGGAATACACAGCCTAATGGGACCGTCTGGTACACAGATGGCTCATGCTCCGGTGATAGAGCAGGGGCTGGAATTTACTCCAGGAACCCAAGAACACAGGTTTGTGTACCATTGGGTGAGGGTGTATCTGCATATCAGGCCGAGATATATGCTATCTTGCGCAGATAAACCTAGACAGAGGTTATGTGGATCGACGCATAACCATATACTCCGACAGTCAGGCAGCAATTAAAGCCCTGAGTGGGTATACCGGCAACTCAGGACTTGCTAACGAATGTCGAGAACTACTTGCTAATCTTGCAAGGCGGAAAGTGGTGCGGCTAGAATGGATTCCAGCCCACTCTGGTTTTGAAGGCAACGAGATGGCGGATGCACTGGCTGCGGAAGGGGCGGCAGCTCCTTTCTGCGGCCCGGGCCCGACCCTGGGCCTAACAAAACAAAGAATACGCAAGGAGACGAAGAAGTGGCTGAGGAATCAGCACCTCGCTCATTGGAATGCTCTGCAGGGTCCTAGACAATCCAAACTTCTACTGAAGGGATGGACTGATGGACACGCCAGGGCAGCCATTGAACTACCAAGGAGTAGGCTGAGGAAGATAGCAGGACTCCTAACAGGGCACTGCAGTATGAGGAAGCACCTCTACAATCTAGGAGTAGAGGAAAGTTCCCTATGTAGGGGTTGCGGCATGGCTGATGAAACGTCAGTTCATGTTCTCTTAGAGTGTCCACACTGGGCTGTATTACGCAGGCGAATCTTCGGAGTCACTGTCATGGCTCCTGGAGACACAAGCAGGCATCCACTGAAAAAGGTTGCGGCCTTTATTGAAGGGCTCGGCTTCATGGATGACTAGGTAGCAGGATTGGCACAATGGGCCCGCCAGTGGCCTCAGTGTCGGAGCCTTGGCTTGAGTTGTCCAGGACAGGGCTCGCCTGCACATTTAGTAGTAGTAGTAGTAGGTAGGGAAGCACAAGGTCCACTCCTGCAGAGCCCCGCATGCAGGAGTAAGGGTATTTAAACTGGATGTCCCCAGGTATCCAGAGTCCGCATATTAACGATCAAGCTTCCCCTTGACCACGCAGTCCTCGGCATATGCTGTTCCACCTTGACTTGGAGGGTTTTTATTGTGGTCACCTTCCACTTGGCCAGCTGTTTAAGGCAAGCCCCCACATCTGGTGAATATACCTCATCAACCACCTTCCACTAGATACGGTTTATATCAGGCAGATTTCCACAAGCAGTCTATTGTTCCGACGACCCCACCGACTCCAACCATCGGCCGGCTATCAGCAAACTCGTCGGGACAACAGTCCACTCTCCAAGCTGAAGATCCTGATATCGGATTTCTGCATTTCACAGGAATCCGTTGAGCTGTCCTTGGTTTCACGTATTCTTCTTGAGAAGGAACAGCTACTCGGCTCCCCCACCAACGACCAGGTCTCACAGCTCCTTGGGTGATCCTCCTTGGTGATCAATGTCCTTCGTACTCTCCAGGACCTAAGAAGTTTCGTGTCCAAAAATCTGCTTAAAAAGTTCTTGCTTCAGTTTTTTGGGATTGCCATGAAGTAATCATGATTGATTTTTTGGATAAGGGTAGAACAATAACCGGAGATTACTATTCGACATTACTGTCCACTCTACGGGAAAAAATTAAAGAGAAAAGACGCGGAAAGCTATCCAAAGGTGTTTTGTTTTTGCAGGACAACGCCCCTGCACACAAATCTCCTGTTGCCATGCAAAAAATTCGTGATTTAGGGTTTGAATTACTAGAACACCCCCCTTATTCACCATGGCTCCGTCCGACTATCATCTCTTTCCTCAACTGAAAAAAAGTTTAAAAGGTCGTGTCAAGATACGGATTTATATTTCAACAAGTGCAATTAAGAGTTTTTCGTAAATTTTTTAAAGCTGATTATGCAGAATATACAGAATAGTAAAGTGGAGTTAGCAGACTGCAGACTGTCTATAATTATTAACTGTGCCTCTGCTTACAGAATTGCTCCTGTGTCGCTTAAATTTTTTCATAATCTTTACATACTAACTGAGATGCTAGTAAAAAAATCAAGCAAGCGGAAATTTCTAACAACGTCGTAAATGATATAGGCGTTTCTGTTGTAGGTATACATTTTATTTGTGTAATTGGTTATGCACTATTTCCTACATAGATTTATAGAAATAGAAATGTGACATATTAAAATCTTACTGTTTAGACGAAAGCACTATCAATACAAATTAACTGTTGAAACATGGTAAAAGAAACAACATACCTCCTGATAAAGTCACACTACCGTAATAACTACGAGGGTGATTTGTACGCAGTGGTGGCTCGTTTATAGGGGATAATTTAAAGCGAATGCTGGCTTAGATAGTTTTATATATTCCATTTACGAAGAAAATACTGCTTTTGCATAGTTTAAGCAAAAAATTCTTCTGGATTGACTATATACTGAGGAAAAACCAGCTTCAAAGTATACATATTAAATCTCTAAGGGGTCGTGCTCCTTTTAGGTTCGCCAATGATATCTAGGCTTGTAAAAATCTATGTTATAACCAGAGCGTAAAAAAGGGGTATAATGTTAATCTTGTTCTATTGGTGAATCGTCTAATATCGTGTTAGCAAGTTTTTCTCGGTTTCATATTACTATTACTTCAGTTTTGTTTGTGTTCACCTTCATTATTTCTTTTTATTTTAGACATTTTACCCAAACTTCTATATTGAGTTGTATGTTTTCCTGCAATGCAATGATTCTTTCAATTAAATCATTTGTACTGAGATTTTTAAGTGTGTTCCATATCTAAGGCCTTGGGGCTTGGGGCTGTAACAAATGCTTTTTAAGGTCTAGAAATCAAATATATATTGTTGGTCAGGATTTTGGAAATTTAAGTTCTTTACGTCAGGTTATGTTTGAGTGACTGGGGGGTCGCGACGCAAAAGATCTGACCGTTACGTTACGTTACGTTATGTTACGTTGCTCCGTTATGTGCCTTTCTTGCGTGCGTGTGCTCTCTCCTGAGTCTCTCTCTCGTTTACGAAGCAGCGATTCATATGCTTTGGCCGCGATTCGAACCCGGGCCGCCCGCGTTGAAGGCGAGCATTATAACACTGAACCACCGATGCTATATTAAAATTCTATGCAAAGCTGGTATTCGCAGTGCTGGTGATCTACTTGAATTTGTTCGGAAAAATTTTTACTATTATTTCCATAATTTTTTTTGCGCGATTGATCTTTTTTGTTTATTTACAGCATCGGTTGTCAGGACAGTAGGTTGTGTTTACTGGTTTCTAAGTTTAACACGTCGGTAAGTGATTTACTTACCGTGCAGACGTCGAAAAGTAATAAATAGCATAAAAACAATTTCACCAAACTGCAAAATATATTTTAAACTGATCGAGAAGTATAAATGTCACTTTTGACATTTCGTTCATTTCGAAGAAATTTAAATTATTTTATTCGGAAATTATTTCAATAGGATCGCGCAAAAAATTGTACAAGTATTTCGAACGTTAAGGGTAATTACAACGTTTGCATGTAGATTCCTCTCACAAAATTGGACAAAATGATATGAGGATTAAGGGGTCTAGCACATTTACTTTTCGAAATACAGGGTGTTGAAATTTTGAAAACTTGAATGTTTTGGACAATCCACACGAGTCGAACAGCATATTTTTTCTACGACCCACTTAAGAAAAAATCTAGAAAATAAAAATTTCTATAAACTGTAATATAACTTCAAATTGAAAATTTTACAATTCTATTTTATGTTTCCACTAATTTTTTTGTGGACGTACAGTTCTTGAATGTCCAATTTGTATAATGCTACGGTTTCCCTTTTTAAATATACGATGCTGTTATAAGTAGATGTTGCCAGTCGGAGTCCCTCATGAAGGGTACCGTACTATTATCTATAATAATGAATATTCTGCTAAATATTTCAAACGTCTACCTATTGTCGTTATTAATGTCAAGCAGAATAATTATTTAAAAATGAAATTAACAATAAAAAAAACTACTTCACGGGAAATCGAACCCGGGTCTACCGCGTGAGAGTCTGGTTTGCTTACTACTCGACCACCGAGGAATATGCAAATTGTTTATCTATAACGTCAGATGTATTACATAATTTTTGCTTAAAAGGAACTAAAGTTCCTACCGTGTGTCCCGCGACACGTTCTACCTTTTTTCTGTTAAAATTTTAATTGTGAAGACAAGATCTTTGTTGCCGCACCCTGGCCCTGGTCTGAACGAGCTTTGTGTTTGTGTAGCTACCTTCTTTATCTCATTTCTTTACAAATCCTCATAATTGTGGTACTGTTTCAGCTTTCCCTGCGGTATTTATAATTTGTTGTAGCATTTCAATTCGTCTATCTCCCATGTAGGTATTTATACATTTCTGCTTTAATGCATCCAACTAAATATTACCTCATAGATCTCTACCTACTAGAAATTAATTATAAAGTAATTGTAAAAAAATTCCAATAAATCGATCCGAAACAAAACGAAATTGTTAACTACATACAGTACAGTTGTTTACCGTTTATGCACCGAATAATTTTCATGCTCTTTGCGCAATAAATAAACGACGACATATTATTATGGTAGCGGTTAAATGTACACCGAGAACAAAAGTGTTTTAACAAATTCTTCAATATCATCGAATGGTTCAGCGCTTAAAAATATTAAATACTTCGGAATAGAAGATAAGAGAATAAAAATTTTTCAAGACCAAATTCTTTTTTTTTTTTTAATTTGGTTTTTACTGTCGCATCAACCATGTTGGTTATTAGCGATTATTATTCTTGTACAAGAAGCTTCTGCATATTGTGAATTTAAGTTAGGTCTAAGTAGGTCTATACAAATTGTGAAAAAGTTTAATCGGTCATACGATTTACACAAGTACGACAAGGAAAATATAGAAAAACTACTTGAAAGAGAGAGGAGAATAATTGTGGGTAGTTAGTTCCAGAGGATGGAAGAATGTTCATAGCCCCCCTATTTCACACAAAATATCATTTGTACAAATTAATCTGCGCTTCTGACAGCAGCGGTTAAAATAGGGGGGCTATGAACATTCTTCCAGCCTCTGGAACTAAATACGCCCATCGCTAACTGCCCACAATTATTCTTCTCTCTCTTTCAAGTAGTTTTTCTCATATTTTCTTTGTCGTACTTGTGTAAATGGTACGACTTGAATAGACTTCGCAATCTGTATGTCTCATCCATTATCCGTTTTTCATGTTACAAAGTGCCGATTTTTCGTTTCTTTATAAGTATTTTTCAATTTTTGCGTTATTAAATTACTGGTGATTTAAATTAGAAATTAAAATTCAAATTCATTTATTAATACCAGGGACAATCTTACAGAATTCATAGTTATATATTTACAAAATTGTTTGGTACATGTCAAGTACATAGTGTGAACAGACAAATAAAAATATTACAAACATAAAATACAGTACAATCAACAACAATACAAACGAGTAGGTTTAACATGATTTGTAGTGTTTGCTGATATTGGCATCATTTATGTCATCCAAGCAATTTGGCTCTATAAAGACTAGAATTTGCCTTATTTTCTTTTTGAATGTTAGTGTGTTTTTAATACTTTTGAATTCTATTGGTAACATGTTATAAAATTTAATACAATTATAAAAGCATCCCTTTTCCAGAAGAGCAATTCTATTTACAGGTATAGCAAAATTATCATGAAATCTTGTTTTGTGTTTATGTTCTTTTATACATTTATCAAAAATACTGTTATTCTTAAAAACAAATAACATACATTCATAGGCATAAGCAGCAAACACCGTTAACAAATTCAAACGTTTAAAGAGTCCTTTACATGTTTCTCTGAATTTTAAATTACCCAACATTCGTACTACTCTTTTTTGGATAACGAAGACTTCATTTGGGGCGACGACCCAGCACTGTAGTGGAACGCGTTCGATGCGATAATTACAGTCAAGCAAGGTCGGACATGGTTAGTACTTGGATGGGTGACGACCATGCCAGGGAAAACCATCGTATGGGGCCCGTACAGCCTGCAGTGGACTAGCATATCACAGCTCGCAGGCATTATACCAATGAGCACGAGGTATAATGTAGATATGCCGTCTTTCGGAGGAGACGTAAAACCGAGGTCCCGAGTCCATGGATGTTGGGCTCGTTAAAGAACGCTACCACTGGTTGGAACACTAGTGGGTTCGCCAAAATTTCCGGTTAGGGGTAGAGTGCTCCCGGCGTCGGTGATTAGCCACAGTCGCAGAAATAGACCGACGTTAAATAACAGAAT
>CAJUYI010000042.1:64735-99488 GCA_910591695.1 Galerucella pusilla
TGCAGTCTTAAACTTCAAAATAATTTTTGATTGTCTAGTTGTCAATTTTTTTCTGTTGTGTCAGTTAGGGATAAAAATTGATTTCTACTTATTTTTTCTTGACAACGGTAGCTGAAACGCTACCGAAACGTTGAAATAAAGAATTTAAAAATATTGTGGTTTAATTTCCCAAGAAATTAAAAAAAGAATTGATAAAATATTTTCACTTTGAACAAACTTTCCGAATCTTGGAGACGCTCATCTCGCAAAGCTCATCAAAATGGCGTTTTACCTTCCTCTGACGAGTTTTAGAAAATTCAGGGGTGATGGACCATTTTTCTGCTACACTATTTGCTTCCATTTTTAAATTTTCATATTCGTGTCGATACCTTCACAATTCTTCTAGACAAACGTTTTAAGGCATTTGAAAGATCGGTGGCTTTAGACTGAAGGCTGCGCATCGATGCATCGTAAGTAGGATCTTGCAATGGAAAACCAATAACATAATAAAATTGTAGTTTTCGATCTTCTGTTTGAGTGAAACAGCTTCATTTCTTTCATCTGATTTGCGATTTAACAGAATTGTGTTCGTTAGCGCTTTTTGGACTTCAACAAGCCGAACTTTTAAAGCAAAAACGGCATCATAACGTCCTATTCCATCTTTTGATACTATGCCCAAAAAAATTATAAATTTGTTGAACAGTTTCAAAAAAATTTTGCATATCAATAACCTCTCTCACTACATCATTGAGTACTAGACTCAATTTATGAGCAGCACAGTGAACATATACGGCATTTGGCGTGTACATCTCTAAAAATGAATCTTTTTATTTTGGTTGGTTAATGCTTAACGATTAACTTGAAATTGTATTATGGTCTTCAGTTGTCTCACTTTGAATTTTAAGCAGAACTTATGAAAATTTACTTTTCAAATAAAATAAAATACTCAGGCTCAAAGTAAAAAAATATTTTTAATCTCGCGGCCTCTTGGGCCGGGGCCCTCTTGGATCGGGGACCCGTGGCATTTTGCCAGCCCTGCTACCCTATTGTTACGCCACTGCATACAAGCGTGTTAAAAACAATACGCACTACCAATCTATATTTATTTATTCTGTTAAAAAACCTTATGTATCTAATTGAAAAAAAAAACTGGGATGGTAATCAATATCTATAAACAAGGTGTAAAATAGCAACACTTTGTTTATTGACTTGTACTAGATTTAATCACTACTACTTCGATTATATTATATGACTACCGTAATTTATATCCGATGAATTAATTCTGCACATAATAAATTTTTCGTGATTACAGTGTTTATAATTGAACTTAAACGAAAAGTAATGTATATTTTTAAGTGGCTGGTAGCTAGGCGATAACATTGAAATTTATAAACTTTAAATCAACCATTTTAGTATGTACTTTACAATAACACATGAAATGCATTTTGTTACACTCTTATAAATAAAAGACAATTAAAGAAATCACAGAATACGGCAGCGATGTAAGTCTATCTGAGATCACAGAAATAAACAAGGTTTGTTTATTTCTGTGACTCGGAGTACATTAAGTGTCATAACAATGTCATGGAACAACTAATCTATACTCTGTTTCTTATTGTCTGACAGCACGCGAAAAGGTCACAGATGCTAGTCAGGGGACCTATTCTCAGCATATGCAAATTTGTATTCGCATATAACAATTTACGAATGGCTACATGCGCATTCGTAATGAATATTGTATTCTTTCCTATTCGCATACGTGGTTCGCAAGTTTTTACGAATGGTTAGCTGAACACACTCGCGTAAACATGGCAATACAGCATTAGCACATGCTGTGGCTCAGCTGATGTTTATCAAATCCCCTGACGTACAATATTGGGCTTGTTCTCATAAGCATCACAGACAGTCTTTGACAATCCGGATTCGGCGCAAAGTCCCAAAACCGTTCTCGTTAGAACGATTTAGGGTCTTAACGCCGAATCCGGATTGTCAAAGACTCTCTGTGATGCTTGTGAGAACAAGCCTATTTAAAATTTTCGGATTTTTGGTAATTCTAGCATATAAGAATAATGGATATTAATAAAGGTAAATATAAAGGCATCTTGCAAACTGCTATAGGTATTTTGAGATTTCGCCGTCTTTCATAAATTCGGGGTGCTCTCTCTTCAGCATTTTCTGATGTTTGGATTAAAAGCAAGTGAACAAACTGTGCAGCCATTTATTTAATGACGAAAAGTCTTACAAAACTAACTCGAACTCAAAATCACGAATGAATAGTAATACACCCATTGACATATATGTCAATGAATACACCATACACTTTAAAACATATACAAAAGCGAGGTTATGTATGGCAAATACGCATTCGTATATGTGATTCACTTAAAATATCCCGCTCGCTGCAATTTCGAATGATACATACGCATGCGAACCAATTGCGAATGTTCAAAAATAGGAACCTTCGCATTCATAAACATTACGTATGCGTATCTCAACATTCAGCAGCTGAGAATAGGTCCCCTGGTAGTAAACCATAAGCGTCACCGTTCATCTAAGGAATTTATTTACTATTTAATTTTATACCCGATCTGATATATAAAGGTAATATGAATCTAAATTCGGTTAGTTAAAACAACTAACTGACCTTCATACATTTGTAGAGTACATACAGTTAAAACAATACATTATTTTTGAAATAATCTTGTAACGCAACTATTCTGACTAAATATTTCATTCATTATCTTGAGAATTTGGCGCAGGTCAATTCTTGGGACACATATTAACAAGCCATTTATCAATTGTTATTCCAGATAATTACTCTCTGATTTTCGAAATGTTGATAATTTCCAAGAAACATTACAATAGGGTCCTACTAGGGATTGTCCTAATGACTACTTAGAAATTTTGCAGGTATATACGGTGAAACTTGGTCTCGCCCAAATTTGTATAATTTGTTTTGCTCAGAGTCGCTTACGTTCCATAAGTGTTATCTGTGTTGTGAAAAATGTCTTCAAGTTTCACCCCAATAAAGTGTAAGAGCGTGCTTAGCTTACAAATGAAGACTGTAGTGTTAAATGTGCATGATGCTGTTGTATATCAAATGCCGGCTGCTACTGTTAGAAATATAGTTTCGACATGTTCCAATATGACAGGAGTTAGGGAGTCTACTATTTACAGGCTTCTAAGGGAAAGGAAAATGGAAATATATCTCCACCTAAAAAGTCAACTGGAAGAAAACCACTTGACTAGTGATAGTGATCTCTCTCGACGAGTCTTCGGATGATTCTTGTATGGCCAGCGAAGAGGATGATACTATAGATTGAATTTTATATTTCCTATAAATGGTATGTTTACTTTACTTGACATACATTACTTCATTGTCAATAAATTTGAATTATGAAAATTAAACTATATTTTCTTTAATTAATAATAATAATAATATAATAATAATCTTTATTGCTTATAAAAACAGAAGTTTTACAGCAAGGATTTGGAAGTACAAAAAAAATTGACTTATCTAAAATCTAAAATACAAGAAAAACTTTTTTATAGAAACTTAGAATTAGTATATAGTTAAAAAGAGAAAAAAAAATTAATGCTTAATATAAAGTGTGCCCTCTATAAAATGTAAGAAAAAGCCGAACTTATATAAACAAAAAGGAACCTAAAACTAGTACACGTTAAAAAAAAATAATGATAATAAAGTAATGTTTCATTCGTTTAGAATAAATGCCCTTAATTTTAAAATATTCCATATATAAAACGATATGCTTTTTGCCGAGGTTACATTTAGGTTTTCTAATTGAACAACTAGACTTTCCAAATTAGATACAGTTGCGCAGTTATTAGGTTTCATAGTTGTGAAAATCGGACAGTCAAAAAGAAAATGTTCAATCGTCTCAAACTCAAGCCTGTTACATACAGTACATATTTCATTTGGGTTAATAACGTACGAAACTCCATTCAATGTAAATTTTAAGCGATACTTGTTAGCAAGTCTTAATTGAGCTATGGTGCGAGTGACCTGGATAGGAATTTTTTAAAGAAAGATCATTTTTAGGGCTTTTGGAAAAAGAAAAGTTGGTGTATAAGCAGTAAAAAGTAGAGCTGGAGACAGCTTCACAGTCTACATTGAAAAGTTTGTCATATAAGCTTGCCAGAAGCTTTTTTTTGGATTGTTTTAAGGTATTAACTGAAAGATTTTCCCAAACATCAGCTGCATCAACAAAATAAAAAAGATTTCTGACTTGTAAAGTCCAGTTAAATTTTTCGTCACAAGACAGCAAATGTCTTTGCTGGTTAAAACATATTTTGGGCAATCTGTTATCTTCCATGGAAAGAATTTTAGTAACCAGTTTAATGTCATTTTGAATATGTTATATAGATATTTAACACGTCCTGTTTCTATCCTAAGAGCACAATCAGAAGTTTCTGGGCAGCATAAGCACACGCTTTAAAAAATCAGTCTGTACACGCTCCAAAATATCGTGATATCGAAGGCCCCAGACAGGTATGCAGTTCGACAAGGTGCTTAAAGCAAGTGCTTCAAAAAATTTTATTCTAGGGTGCCATGTGTCGATTTTAGCTTTAGCTAGGACGGGTATGATAGCACCGACAGCCTGTTTTCCTTTTTCGGCAGTAACAGAAGCCATTTCACGAAAAAGACAAGAGGATGTGATTGTAACACCTAGATATACATATTTGTTTACAAAGCCAATGTTTTCACCTTTAAACTTGAACGTTCCTTTATCAAAACTGAAGCCACCCCTGGAAAAAGCCACGATTTTAGTTTTCTCAATGTTCACTGTCATTTATTTATATTTTCTTTAATTAATTTAATTTAATAAAAATGAAAATGTAACTTGTTAATAGGCCTGAACGAATGAATTTTATTTCAACTGTAATGTCGACCGAATCTAATTAAATAAGCAGAATAAACTAATATCGTAATCTCCGCCACAGCCGCAATATTTATCGTTTATCTGGCATTGTTCAGTTTTATTACCATATTGTATTTTGAGCTGAAACAGGGATGTATAGATAACCAATACAGACACCTACTTGTTTTGCATTAGAATTTTAGTATTTACTTGTAAAATTTTTAGGATCACTCTGTAAAAGATAAATTTCTATTTGAATATTTAATGAGGCTACTGTGCTGTCAGACATTAAGAAATAAACTATACTCAACTACTTCTTGGTATTTTAGAGTAATATGTTTTTGGCGAAATAAATGGTGAAACAAGCCGATGCAAACTATAGATATCATAATAACACCTAAAATCCAAACAAGTTGAATGTCATATGTCAAACGAATCGCAAGCTTGCCACTACATGCTGTATAAGCTATTTGAGCATGGAGTAGGAGTAGTAATAATACATTTTGATATTCTCGATGAAGAAATGCTAAAATATTTAAATCAGAGCATGTGTTAAACTAGACACCATTTTTATTCCCTGACAATAAAAAAGACATTGTTGAAATTCTCCTAAATTATTTATTAACATTTTAGCATTGATTTATTTTGGTCACGCGACAATTTAGTCACAATTTACACAGAAAGGCATTTGAGAGAGAAGAATAAAAAAATATTTTAATTGCTTCAAGATTTTTTAAATTACAAAAGACATGGATTATCTCAGGATGTTATAAAACTACAATTTAGACAGGTCGGTGTTGAAATAATTATGTGTACATAGAGTATTGAAATGCAATAATCCTTTAACATCCAAATGTTTATCGGATATTACAGCGTTGTACTCAAACTTGACGAAATATTTTACAATTTAATAGTTTAGTGGATGAGGAAACTATTTTATTTTATAGTACAAAATTTTATAGAACATAAATTTATATATTTATAAACAGAGAATGTCGTGTATAAAAATGAAATATTGAGTTAATAAATAATTGGGATTGCGCCAAAAACAGTTTGTTATACATCGACATGGTCGATTCGCTAGACTGGTCGCGAACCCCCGTAGCTCCTCTTCCTTTCTTGTTGTACACTTAGTGATTACAAATTAAGTCTCTGAAACACCTGCTCATTATTCTCCATTTCGACGAGAAATTTTCTCCTGTAATTGCCGGTGTAACTTACAAGACACGAAATAAAATTAATAAGGATGTATGGTAAACAACCAGATACAATGTAACAATTTTGAAGGTACGACAGGGACCAAAACGTTGGAGCCACTTTAGTTTTTTGTGGATTAGTTTAAGTTGAAGTAATTTTTAATAAAATAAGGATTTTAAAATATAATGTATCCATTTTAATTCACTTTGCTTGTTTGGCTGACATCGAAACTTTAATTCCACTTCATCTAACTAATGAAATATGAGGCACTCCATCTTCATACTTGACGAAGGAGAAAAAATTAATTAAAAAAAGTGAACGTACGGCGTTTCCAGTAGCTTGAAGCCGCTCCCCAACCGAACAAGGCGTTTCCCGATCGATGCTCAGGGTGTGGTAGTTACAGCCCTTACAATATAAACGACAACAACACCCTTCTGGACCCTGATGTATATTTGCGTAGAGTCGGTAATCGTGTTATTTCACAAAATAACTGTTTGCACGCACTTTTTACTTTTCCCTTATTTTAACCCAAATTGATAAGGTATCCAGAGAAAATTTATATGGGGGTGGAAAAAAACCAACATTGCCTGTACGCATATTATTATTCCTAATTATCAAATTAATACTAACAAATATAAAAATTTTGAAAAATTAACAATTTTACTAAATTTATTATTTCTGTGTGTATATTGGATTTAATTAAATGTTTTTGTGATCCCAAAAATGTCCAAATATTTAATTCTATCAGTTTCCAGCACGCAGCAGGTGCTAAATGTTTTGGTAACATTGTTTTCCCTAAATTTAAGTTGCATATCCTGTGTTCCAAATGTCAGTTGTCAGTTTACTGTCAAATCGGATTGTTCATTTCATTTTTCGGGCTTACACTAATCTATTTCTATGGTTCTAGCCACAGAACTACTGCCTAGCTCTGTGGTTCGAGCCAATTACCAAAGGTTGAGTATTATACCTGTAATAATAAGGTTTTTTTAGCGAGTGACTGGTCATAAAAAGTTAATACCGATCAATTTTTTGCCACGAACGGTGAATACCAAAATGTCAAATCAGTGACCGCGGTAATAACTTCAGTTACCATAGTCCATAGGTGGGTAACTGGCAGTGGTTATAACCCCCACTTTTGTTTTAAAACGTGAATAACCGCCTGTTACCGCAAGTAACCGCTGGGTTTTAACCAGCAGCTCGCTAAAAAACCCTTATAGTATTGTTTCACAAAAACTACAAATTATTGAAAATGTAAGTGTCTATTGGAATTAATGGGTTGATTATTAATAGCTAATATACAATATTTCTCTGGCAACAACCAACTATCAGAAATAAAATTCTTTACAGTTGCTAACAGCTGAGTTTCAGATTGTTACAAGATTTATATCAAGAAAATAGTATTTTTCCCATCACTTATACAATTTTTTCTGACGATGACACGGATGTAAACAAATATAAACAGTACAAATATCATAACTGAGCTTTAATTGCACCAGCCTACATTATGAGATAGATGTCATACAGGAGCGGCGATCACTTAGTTAATATGCAGAATTTGGAATCGTGTGTCTGATGTGGAGGTCAGTGACTGCGGTGGAAGGTCGCGGAAGGTCAGAGGCGGAGAGCGCTTCGGGAACGGCATCGGCACGCCCATACGCCATGGTGACGATGTCCACCAGGTCTACTTTTTCAAGTCGCGTGTGAGAAAAATTTCAATAATTTTGTTTACTCAATTAATTATATATGCGATTTTAAGGTATTAATTAAAATAAAAATTCCGGTGGTATAAAAGGTCGTCAAGGTAATTATTTACACTTATTAATATTCCCCGTTATACAGGATGTCCAATAACTCTCTTGGCAAACGCAACCTACATTTTATCTTGAGGTAAATTATAGGTTAGATGGACAGTGTATAGGTCATGTCCACAAACTGACTAGTTGGCACTAATGACTCTGAGTTGTTTTGATTTAACAAATGAAGTTTATTAAGAGCCACGTGTTGTGCAAAGAAAGATTGTTCATCATAATTTATTCATCAGGGCGACTGTCATATGAATTCATTCATTTGACTCGCCCTGTACTTACGTAAAAATATTATCTTCTACATTCAAAAGTCGAGTTATTTTCCGCGTGGGAATCTTACATGTAAATTTGTGTACCTGTCACAATAAAATAAAAAAAAGTTGAGAAATATGTGCATACCGAGTGTTCAGAAAGACGTTAAAAGATAAAACATAACATATGCTTACCATTACTCTCTTGTTCGCTAACTGGGGTAGTTTAATTTTAAGATGTTAATAAAAAAAACAACGCGTTGGTTTCTATTCTAACACACATATGTTCTGCATTCTAACGTATTCGATAATACTCTTGAGCATAATGTACATTAGCGGAGTGTTGACCTGAGAAGGGATGCCAAATATTAGCAAAAATACCAGCTTTGGAATTATTAATAAATTTACGGACCAAAATAGCTGATAATTGATGATTTATAGCTAATTCAAATGATTTTTAAATTGCAGAAACCAGGTTGTAACAGTAAAAATGAAATTTTATGTAAAAGTTAATAATCTTCAGGTCAAACAGTGAGGTTACCTTCGTCTAGAACTTTAATTTAATAGAATCCGTTTCACGTAAGAAGAACCCACGTGAAGTTGCAGTCATATGCGCGAACTTGTTGTCAAAGCCAGCGCCATATTGTGAAATTTACAACAGACTCCGAATCAGTAGCGTAGGTGAAAAATGTATTCATCATCTTTAAGGGATTTCTTTGAAGATTTCCGAGATATTTTCACTTAATAGACTAGATTTTCTTTGGTTTTAAATGAAACTAACTGTTTCTAAATGACTCCACAATATATTTGTAAAAATGTGTAAATTGCAAGTAAATTATTGACAATTGTTTCGATATAAATATCATTCTGACGATGATATTTATATCGAAACAATTGTCAATAATTTACTTGCAATTTACACATTTTTACAAATATATTGTGGAGTCATTTAGAAACAGTTAGTTTCATTTAAAACCATATGATGAGTAGATTCCACGAAGTGAGGGTTTATACAGTTAACTAGATTTTCTTTATTTTTCAAAATATGTATTTGTGAATAACATTTTTTATAATGATTCAAAAGCATTAAGCAAAAAAATCATTATACTCGGAACTATGAGGAATAAGAGAAAAAGGTGGGAATACGGGATTTGAAAACCATAAAATACAACCACTATAAAAAGTATATACCTATGTATCCATAAAAAATACAAAACTAATAAGAAGATTCTATAATGAGACAGTATCACTTTTTTAATTATAAAACCAAGTTAGACTGGTTCTCTTGAAATGAGCACTTTGCTGAAAAACCAGAAATGATATGTAGTTACTTGAAAGCAGAGGTGGACTAGCTATTTGTATTAACTTTTTATTAAAAATATTGTACAGATAAAGCAATTTCTGAATCGTTTTCTAATAAAAAGCGACAACTGTAGAATTTTCCACATCAGTGGACCAATAACCAGCTTATCTTCCTTGCTGCTCTTTGCTCCATTAGATTACCCGCGAGTAAAACACTATACTTAGGTTAGGTTAGGTTTGTGGTGAGTGGGTCTATAAGGCCCTCCACTGCGACTCGCAAGAGTCTATTGTGGCTCACATGCACCTATTCAGATTTCAGCTTCTTAACAAAACCGATTATTTTATTTGGTGAATGATATTTCAGGTCCGAGGGCGAGAGAGAGACCCTGCCAAACATCAGATACCTGATTCTAGCCGCGGCGGGGCAGGCACAAATTATATGTTCTGCTGTTTCATCATCTTCCAGACAAAGACGGCAAGTCGGATCTTCCGACAGTCCAAGTTTTAGCATATGATGATTCAGATGACAGTGGCCTGTTAGACAACGTAGGTCATGCCTGCTATGGTCTAACATTTTTTTGGAGACATACTTCGAAGGATGTATAAAAGTCTTTGAATGAACCAATCCTGGTAAATTAGGCCAGAAGTCTAAAGCTCTTCTTGCTGTCCAGGTATTTAGTGTTTGTTTTGGCAAAACTTATTGCGATGCCAATTGTAGGTTCTGGTCCGATAGAAACACGTGCGGCACCCTCCCTTGCAAGAAAGTCTGCCTTCTCGCTTCCTTCCATGCCAGACTGGCCAGGGATCCAGACCAGCAATACTTTATTGAGTTCTCCTATTGAGGAGAGTCTTTTTTGGCAGTCTAAAACCAATTTCGACGTTACACGGCGAGAGCTTTTAAAGCCGCTTGGCTGTCTGAGAAAATTTTTATTGTTCTATGTATGAGATTGGCTTGCTCCACTCTCTCCACGCATGAAACAATGGCGTAAATTTCCGCCTGAAATACGGTTGCATAGGATCCTAGAGAGATTGAAATTTCTGTCCTAGGTATGCGCTCGTATACACCTGCACCAGAGCCTGAGGGTGTTTTTGAGCCGTCTGTGTACCAACAGCTGTCTGCTCTTAAAAGTTCATCCTTCCGGAGGACCCATTCATCTCTATTTGGAATTAGGACGGTGTAAGGCAGGTCGTAGTTTACTGTCAGAGGTCATTCCCAGAATACTGTGACTTTCACTGTCCGCTAGTATTCTGCTTCGTTCTGCATAAGCCTGATTTGTGCATTTAGAAATATGTACAATTCTGTATGCTGTCCATCTAGCCTCCCTTTCCAAAAATATATGGAGAGGAGGTAGGTCCAGAAGGATTTCCATGGCTGCTGACGGTGTGGAGCTGATAGCACCAGTAATTGCCAGACAAGCCTGTCTCTGTAAACCAGAGAGCTTTGCTTGGGCCATTCGCTGCAAAGCTTTTGGCCACCAGGCAATAGCTCCATATGTGATCATTGGTGTACCGATCATCACATATATCCAATAGATTTGTTTGGGTTCCAAGCCCTAAGATTTTCCACAAATCCTGCGACATGTCATTCACCGTTGTAGGAAAGTGGTGGAAGATCCTCCAACTTCCTTTTTCTAGTGAAGGGAACTATTACAGTTTTGCCAGGGTTAACAGACATCTGTTCCCTCTGACACCAACTGTGGACATCGTCCAACGTCTTTTGGAGGATATTATATGCTACCCTTCCTGACTTGGTCCTTGCCAAGATGACAAGGTCGTCTGCATACGCTTACAGTTCTACTCCTTCTCTTTCGAGGTCGCTAAGCAAGTTATCCATCAAGAGAGACCACAGTAGGGGAGATAGTACTCCGCCTTGTGGGCATCCCCTGGAAACCTTAAAGCTGATGGTCTCGTCCTGAAGAGATGTAGTGGCTGTCCTATTTGTGAGCATGGCATATATCCAACCAGTAATGGTTGGTTTGATGCCCTTTTCAATCAAAGCTGAACCAATGGAGGTCGGTAGTGCATTGTTAAATGCTCCTTCAATGTCAAGAAAAATGGCCTCCGCAATCTCCTTGTTGTTAAGGGATTGTGTGATTTTCTCAACAAGGTTGTGTAACGCTGAGCATATTGGTGGATGCTCAGAGGGGGATTATATAAAGCTACCTGCCTGATGTAGCAATCCAGTGCTTTTCCAAGTCCTTTAAGAAGGAAAGATTTTAGGCTAATTGGTCTGACCGATTTAGGGTGTGGGTCTGTGCGGCCCACTTTCGGTATATATACATACCACCCTAGCCACCAACCAACTGGGTGGTATGTAATTCCACGCCAGACTATCTCTATACAGTTTAATGGGGATGGGTAAAAGTAATTCCAGTCCATTTTGCAGCAGAGCTGGAAATATGCCATCCTCACCGGGAGATTTGAAAGGCTGAAAAGATTTAATTGCCCATTCAACTGCCGGTGCTGTGATAACTTCCTTGGCAGCATCCCAATCGATATTTTTGGCCGCCTGGCGCCCTCAAAGTGCGGAGGTCGATTGTTATCCAGAGTCAAACTTCCAGGAAAGTGATTTTTAATCAAAAGCTTTAACGTTTCTTTTCTAGAGGTCGTGAAAGTGCCATCAGATCGCTTCATCAACCCAACTCTTTAGAGAGAATCTTGTGTATTCTAGTACTACGAGGTATATCAGAAATACTCTCACAGAACTTTTTCCAAGACTCCCGCTTTGCCTTTCTGATTTTTATACTTTATCGAGTTATAAAATATTAAATATCATTAATCAAACAAGTTCATAATCGGTAAATATTTTTGAGAACAAAATTAATTTAAAATATGAATTTCTTTTATTCTGTTACAACATATAGACATTCCAAGATATTTTGTGAACTTGATTCTTTCTTTCTATGGTGCAGTCTTACTATAAAGTATATACTCGTATTTAGATAGATGTGATGGGAGATTTTAGATCCATACCTGTTTGAAATGTAGCCGTAAAGAGGTGTGTCATTCAAGTAGTCGAAAGTAGCCGCCTTTGAATTCATATAGAGATTGTTGCCAATATAACTTATGAAACAGTTTTCAAAAATAAGGTGCATATGACCATATTTGAAAAAAAAAGGACTTACCTATTAAAATGCCAATGAAATATTAGGTGAACGTTAAGTGGAATCAAGAAAACTACAGATATTTCGTAGTGCCTGAGAAGCATTTGTTGAAAAAATATATAAGGAAGTGCCTGTGAACTTCTACCAACAAACTATAAGGTAACTGACAAGAACAAATAAATAATCTGATGTAAATGCAGCTGAATAGCAGGTGAATATGAGTTTCCATTGGAAATATGTTTGGGAGTTTCCACATGAAAAATAAAACTGTCCACTACAGTCTTCTGGTATGAAGTATTGACAAAGAATAGGTGAAATAGAAAAACACAAAGCAATAATAATATATTAAGTATATTTTAAACGTAGGTATATATAAAATAAATAGGTATTTATAATAAAGATTAAAATTACAAAATATATCTCATCAATCTAAACTTTCGTAATCTCTATACGATTTTAAACTATTTGGAAAACCATAAAATCCATATACTGTAAAACCTGTAAATAACTTAATATTAAGAGTTTCGCTAAAACTAAATGTTGTAATATCAGTAAAAAAAACATGAGTATATACCTATTAGTAAAATCTCTAAGTCCATGCAAGAAACAGAATTCAAATACAATTAGTTGCCAAAGTAATTAATTTTACTGAATTTTACACATTACTTTGGAAACCCCCTGCATGTTCGCGTTAAATCTCAAACCAGTGTTAAATTTTATACAATGCAATACTATCTAATAAAAAAGTTTGAAGCAGAGACAAGATCTCATTACTATGTATACAAACTTAAAAGCAAATTATTCATTCTTAAATTACTAGTTGAAACAATATTTACAGCACTAAGCAAACAAACACCAAAAAGCGAAGAAAAAAACAATTAGGTGCTGTTCTTTTTACTCCAACAGGCAATTCGCACAGGTGTGGATGGGCGAAATAGAAGTGACGGAATCAATTAATAAACGATTATAGTCAAAAGCGCTCTTATATTTCGGGTTCAAAGGTCACTAACCATATGTATCAAATCAGAAGACACAGAGGTTACCAAAATGTGTGATTACAAATATATCCGGAGAAAATAATGATGGTTGATGTTTCCTGCACCATGTGTGACGAATTTCCACTTTTTCATTCATTCTCGAAATAATCTATCAGATTAAGTACCTTTTTTGCTTGAGGATGCAAAATACCGGAAAATTGCTTCTTATTATTCATACTGCCATGAATGAAAGACTTTTTAGAATCGCTGAAAACTTTTTTCTCACGTCAAAATTGCATAAGTCTGTCTTATTCATCTTATTTGGAAGTTATGATTAAACGTAATAAAAGAAAACAAAAACGGTGAATATGTATTTGTTGAATCGTATGACCCGCATGATAAGACTGCATTTGACTATATTCACAAATTGTACTGAGTTTCTAAGATATTTTTTCCATGTTTGATCTTTTCTATCGTGTATAGGAGCATTTAGTTGCACACTTTTAATAGACTGAATGACTATTGTGTACACTATTGTTAGACTTGAAATTACATGATATACAGATGTTCCAAAACCATATGTGTGATAAAAGATATAGGATAGTCGGATAGTCAAGCATTGAGATCTTATGTAATTAGTTATAAAATGATACCAGGCTAGAGCGATGATCACCCAGTAAAGTGAGTATTTTTTTATTAAAAGCAGCACCTTATTGTATGAAAGGCCAAACAGTGAAAAAAAAAGCAACAAGTAAAAGGGATTGGAGGTAAAAACTCTTCAACTATTGACATCTGTCAATATATAACTATTTATTCCAAAACACCATAAACAATGAGCCAGATCTTCCTTAATAATCGTAGCAATGTCTTTGTTCGTTTTTTATCAGATCATAAACTTTACACTTTAGATTGTTGTTGAGTACTTTCTTTGCGACGCAACTGAATATCTTTGAAAATGTCGCTCATTTGTTGTCTGTGTTTTGTATTATCATCGATTTTATGTTCTAAGGATTTAACTATCCTCGTCGACTCTTTAGATGGATCTATCATTTTCAAGCTTCTAAATACGTTTTTTTCATTCGGTTTTGGTGTTCAACATAACCGTCGTCTACAGTTTCCACGACTTGTTTTATTTCTTCGCTATCCGAGTCGTCAAAAGTAGGGTTAGGACTGGGTAACGGTATTTTATCCAAACTATCTTCATTACTAGAAACGTTCTTACTTAAAGAATCTCGGTTGACTAATCGAGCGTTGATGTATAAACCTAATTTTTCTCTAGCATCTTCTCTACTAATACTTTCTTCTATAACGTTCTCGTTTTTTTCTGGAGGAAGTATGTTTTTAGGAGGCAACGGTGCGCGACATTTTAAAATCGGTATATTATACGACGGTATGTTTACATAAGAAAGTTTATTACTTAACTGTTCTTTAAAGTTCTTTGCTTTCTCTGACCCAAGTTTGAGATTGTCGTCGCCTGGTAGATACTCGCTTTTTGCTTTTTCACTTCGTTTGCTCCAAGATTTCAGCGTTACCTTTTTTATATCGGTCGAAGTAACTCTAGGTACTGGGGATTCAGGTGGGATAGTTCGATTTGTAGTTCCTGGGGATTCAGGTGGGATACTCCGAATTGTAGTTACTGGGGATTCAGGTGGGATATTTCGATTTGTAGGTACTGGTGATTTAGGTGGGATAGTTCGGTTTGCAGCCACTGGAGATTTTTTTGGTACTTCTATAGATACAGGTAGAGGTGGTGGTGGTGGAGCTATAAAAACTTCTTCTTCAACTTTATCAATAGCCGAAGGAGATGGTGGCGGCGTATTTATTGGAGAAGAATGAGGTGGACTATCTTCGATAACTGATTTATAAGATACGGGAGTATCTGGAGGAGCTGGAGAATCAATAGAACCAGCTCTTTTAGTTTTCTTTTTAACTTCAAAAGAAGCTTCTTCTTTTTGAACTTCTAGAGACTCCAACTGTTTGTTTTGACCGTTTATAAATGGTAGAGTAGTAGTGCGTACGACTGGTGATGTTGGTGAGGAAGGAATAGCTGGGGTAGAAACGTTATTACAATGAACATCAGCAACGACACTTTCTTCGCGAGACAAAGACGAAGACAAGTACAATTTACGAGTAGGTTCTGAATAATTATTTTCTTCTTCGTTTAGCATTTCGTCAAATTTTTCCAATTCCTGTTGTATTTCGTTGGCTTCGGTTTTGTCTTGGTTGCAGTGAGGAGGAAGTGGTGCTTTCATCTTTTTGGGCGATTTTAAAGTGTCATCGACAAATGTTACGTTGTCATAATAATTGGATTTTCCGTTTTGGTAGACGTTGGTGTCGATCGGTGATTCTTTTGAGTTTTGCTCGTCGAGTGGTTTTAGAGAAAAATAATAAATAGGAATGCCTAAAGGAAGAATGTTGTCATGCGTTTATTTACAGAGTTCAGCTGCATTATGTCATGCAAATGAACTAGCAAGAGTTTAAAAATGGCAAAGCTTTTTCTTCGATATACATTTTTTATACCGAGTCGTTAGATTTGCCAATTTCTAGATCTTTCTGAATATGTCATTGAAGTTACTTTCAACCCAAAGTTTACCAATGAAAATTCTTATAATACAAACCAAACCAAACGAATATACCTAATTTATTGATTTTTTTTTGTTATTTAAATACCTAATAATATCCGCTATTTTTAAAATAGCTTCAATGACGGATGAAATTCGTTATTTGCATTCAAACATTAAAAGTGTCCTTACCAATTATCATCCATACGCCAAAACGTATCCACGTCATATAATCCAACATCAACATTAAATAAATATTGGCTAAAATACTGAGAGCAGGTATAAGTGGCACTAGAGGAACCTAAAAGAAAACGATATACATATATTATCAATTGTTGAAAATTGACTGTATGTCAACAGCAATGACCGACAAAACATCACTGGGTCGCTATCTACGATAGATATTTATGATTCCAACCGACAGCATTCAACAATTACACTCTGTACGGCTCTGTACTCTGACAACAACTATTCTTTTATTTCTAACGAAATACTATCCATTTGAAAGTCATTGAAGACGTCCATGAACAATATAAGAATATAACAACTCAGATGTTTCAGTTATTGTGAAAAATTTCAAGTCTTCAGGCAAAGAATACACCAGCGTAACAAGAAGCGAAGCTTCCGATCATTTTTTTATATGCGCATGTCTGAAAGGAGCCATTTTCATAATAAGATACTTGTCATACTTCATTTTGTCAACCAATTATATCGCCGATATTTGAAAATTTGATCATTTTCTCTGTGTATTTATCAATCAATTATCTGTCAACGTCGGTCTCTCAAGGTCATACATTTTTGTTACCAAAAGAGTTTGCGTCGGGCTTCGCTTCTTGTTAAGCTGGTGTATTCTTTGCTTCAGGTATAGAAAGCGATAACAATTATTTTTGTACGTATGTAGGTACCAGTCGTGTATAATATCGAAGAATTCCAGTCCCCCGGTATAAAAATTAGAATTACACAATATTCATGTGCCATAACAATTTAGTTTTTGTTGTAACCACAGATATAATCACTAGATCTATGGTTTGGGCCACCGAACTAATTTCTTGCTCTCTAAAACAGTTGTTCCGTGATTTAGATCACCGAACTACACTCCAATTCTATGATTTAGATCATCGAATTCAACACTAACTCTATGACTTGGACAGTAGAAATGTACTTGACGATCGCTGTAGAAAAATGAGTTCATAAAATTTGGTAGGAGTAAAGAGACATTGCGTTCATAAAGTGATATCAGTACTTTACTTACTTTAAAGCTTAAATCTCGTTTAGATGAAGGTTGAGTGCCAACTGATATTATTAAAATGGCCGCTAAAAGAATAACACACGAAACCAATACTAAGGCCCATGTTTGACCTTCAGTTATAGGATCCTTCATGTATATTGCACATAGTCCCACGGCAATACAAGTAATACCTGAAAATTGATAATAATTAAGCTTGGATCATAATTGATGGTTTCAGCTGACGCCATACTGTGGTGGATCGTGTGGATCGTATTGTAGTGCCATCTAGCGGCACTTATCGAAAGTAGGCCTGAGGTAGAGAAATAGGTAACTACTAAGAGTAATTAATGTGGCACCATCTACATTTTAATCACTTAAAAATATCAATGTTGCCATGTTTCAATTATAAACAAACTATAGATATTTCAGTGTTCCTGTGGAAACCCGAGACACACCTTAAATATATTTGTGATATTAATAAAAGTTTTAAGTTGAGAACATTATCTATTTATTGTTCGCCAATCGCCACACTTCTATTATGGAGAAAGATAAGTGAGTGTCACAATACCAGCAATACTGTTACGAACTCACTAATTCCGAAGCCGGTCCTGTCGCAAACGATGCACGCGATCGTTCTTTCGCAGGTAATATCCAGACTGTTCTAGAAATGTACCAGGCCATACAATGGTTTATCGCGAAGGTTCTAGAGATTCGAAAAGGAGTATATATAGCGGGTTTTCGAGTGAATCGGAGTTGTTCAGTATACAGTGAATCGGTGAACAGTTTCAGTATACAGTGAGTGAACAGAAGTGAATATAAATAGTGTTGAATATAGAATAGGACAATTATAATACCGAGTGTAGATAAATTAAGTAGTGTGTATATAAATTAAGATTATTATAGTGTGTAAGTGTTTCTTTAATAAATCGATAGTAATTAGCCATAGTGAGTGTATAATTTTATCCCACGGTAAAAACTGTTTAAATAAATGAGAAAAACATTACAATACCATGGTTTCAGGGCCACGCGCTGGTAACATTGTGACACTTACTCATCTTTGTCCATAATAGAAGTGTGGCAAATAATAAATATTTATGTTTTCAACTTAAAACAAATAAAGTACACAATTGTAAGAAACCTTTTTTTCTAGTATATATTATGTATAAACTTAATAAGTTTAAAATGTACACGAAAACATAATATTCATAATACCACAAACATATTTAAGGTGTGCGTCTTGTTTTTTTTACAGGAACTCTGAAATATCTAGTTGGTTTATAATTGAAACATGGCAACATTGACATTATTAAGTGAATTAAAAGTAGATAGCTGTACACTAATTACAGTTTATTTCCCAGTTTTCTACCTTGAACCTACTTTCAATATGTGCCGCTACAATCGATCCACCGCAAAATGGAGTGATATAAAACAATCAATTAGTTCTCGTATCAACTCACAGTATACGGCGATATTAAACGACACAATATTTTGTGACGCTTTTGTCGGTTCAGAATGTCGTCCACAATTGAAAATTTGCGCAACTATACTTGAACTTGCTTTGTCTTCGACGAGGTTGGTGTCGTCATCATTTGATTCTCCGAAGTTGGTATCCGTGTATCTGAAAAGCGAAATATCATAATTGCCATACTTTATAACTAGATTCTAGTAAAGATCATAAGATATCCTACCTTTGGTATACTATTCCATTAAGAGACGTCAATGGTGGGAAATGACAAGGGTTTACTTTAGACAATAACACAATTTTTTTTTTGGTTTTAGAAATAGAGTGCAAAACTCGCCAAAATAAACATGACGTTGATACTGGTGGGCGCGGTTTTGCGAGAGAGATAAAACTATGTCACAATATCACGGAATACTATAACAATCGGATGCGTCTCTTTCCGTCGGCTCTTTTGATCTATGTCAGACAGACATTTAAATGACACTTCAATTTGTGATCCTAAAATTAGAGCTGGCAACAGCTTCCATAGACAGCTTCCTAACGACATGTTCGTTCCAACCTACGATAAATCACCGTTCTGGAACCGTTTTGGAATCGTTTTATACGCAGGCGCAAACTTTGCACCGACCCAGAACTGATAGAGGCTGGAACGGTCTTAGGCGTACTTTATTATCGTTAAGCGACCGTTTTGTTTATGTAATAGTAACGGACAACAGACGAAACAAAAGTACTGATAGATTTGTATAGCAATTATTCAAGAGAAGTGGGTAATTAAAAATGAAAAGATATTTCAATTTTTGGTTGGTGTAAAAGAAACTACCTGATCCTCACTGGATTCTCCCAATAAAGAATCGCTATCTCCTTCGTCATCCCTAGGTATTTCCTGAGTCACAAATATTTAATTTAAGCTCATATTAATTTTTTAGGACGGTTATTACTCTTTTTATAACGGTTTACCCGTTCAATAATTTGGTTAATACTCAATTTTTCATTTCCGATCACAATAGTTGATTTGCGAATAAATACGCCATTCACTTCAATCTATAAAACAACAGTCTTTGAAAACAACTGACAAATCTTCACTAACAGCACATGTCAGTCCTCACAGTTCCATCTTTCGATCGAGTATCGAAATTACCGTTCCGTTGCGGCTCTAGAACGATCACAAAATGGTTGGAACGCAAATAGAACCGTGATATTACGGTCACGAATAGCTTGGCATTAACTTTATGCACTTGCGCAGTGCCATTCTAGAATGGTTCTTTGCGAGGTTGGAACGAACCAGACATGAACACAAACAGCAATCTAGGCGTGATCTAGACAACGTCGAAATGTGATCCTATTTTCGACAGACTATCGCTGCCGTACTTATTGTTCTATGGCAAGAGACCCTTCCGATAGGAGCGGGTAAACATACAACACGGCTCCACTCACCACGTCAAATTTAGTAGTTGAGGTGTGCATGCGTCCAAGCAGCCTTTAACCTTCTATTCGATGTGACTGAATGTGAGCTGATTGTGATTAGCGCAGTTGGTAGGGTATTGAGCTTACAACTCAGAGGTCGTAGGTTCGAAACCCGGTTAAGTGCTGGGTTTTTTTTTAGTTTTTTTTTTATTTTCTGATATTTCTATACATAGTTACACTTTGAAGAACCGGGTTTAGGCCTGGGTTTTCTTGTTTTTTTTTTTTTTTAGTTTTATATTTCTGATATTTACATCATATTTATTTCAATATTGTTATGCTACTACCATAGACAAAATAAAAGAGACGGATTGAAGTATAGGCGGTACAACGATTATACACCCTACAGGATTGCTTATTTCCATTTAACTCTGTGTTCGCCTCGCTCAAGTCGGACGAATACGTCATCACTGGACCTAACCTTTTTAATTTTATGGTTATTCTTGTGTTTACAAAGTGTGTTTTGACGTTATTTTATCCGTTTTTTCAATTTCGAAGGTGTTGTTTATTAATAAAGGTGGTTAGTAAAGTAAACTTCTCTAATAATTGTCAATCAAGGAAGTCTATAAATGCGAAGCACGTTATTTCAGTGTAAATACAAAATTTTTGGATTCGAGTTTCAATGTATACATTTCAAATACTAAAGGTGGATTTATGGAAGCCAAAATAAAAATTAATTGAAAACTAAAACTTAGAACAGAGAACCATGTAAAATGTAACGTACATGATCATGCAAAAAATAGGAAATTAAGATATAAGCCAAAACTAAAAAGAATGCCTTAGTTTTTCAGTTTCTGGCATAAACATCTACATTACATTACATGGTTTTATATGTTCTTAGCTCTGTTATAAAGTAATCTAAGTTTTAATTTTTGCTTGTAAACTTCGAACAATTATTAGGATTAATTATAATAATTATCAATCACAGAAAAAAAACGGTTGGAGAGAAAAAGTGTGAGTACGAGTACGACAAGAGATGTTAGAGGTTTTAAAAAAATTGAAAAAAATGTTTACTAATAAATTTTTTTTAGCAGTGCATAAGGCGTCTATTTTATTTTCCCCATTAGAAAAAATATATATTATAATGCTGAGTTACCCATCAATTAACCCATAAACACAGCTCGTAGATTTGCTTCTCTTTCTGTGCAAAATAAATTATAAGCAAGTTTTTTCAATTCAAAGTTATTGTTTCAATCGTTAATTTATATTTTATAACTACTTATACTACTAAATATAATTTTTTAAATAACATATCACCAAAAAAAAATCAATTTATTATTATTTTCTGAAAATACACAAGAAAAACGTGAAAAGTATTGACGATTGCAATATATTTTAAATTGGTCGAGGTCCACTGGTGACGTAAGCAAGTTCCCACTCACCGACGAAATATTTAAGCGAATAAGCAATCCTGTAGGGTGTATAATCGTTGTAGGCGGTATGAGGCACAACGTTTCTGCGCAACTGACCCGCGCATCGAGTCGCTTCGGTCGTGAGAACTACAAGACTTTTTACAAGAGGGAAATAGAATAAAATGGTTTAAAATACTATAAATTACATTTCACTTCACTATTTATTCTTCAATATCGATAAATATTATGAAATATCCTAGTATATTAACTTTTAAGTCATTAAAAACGAAAATATACAAAATCAATCGCACATTGGCTGGTGTGAATCTAGCTTCTGCTTGTCTAAGTCATAGTGAGTGTCAATAATTATTCTACATACTACATAATGGTGAGTCGGATTTAAAATTAGTTTATTTATACATTTATTGAGGATTTTAGTTCTAATTAAGGAAATAAAAGTAAATAAACCTTTAAAATATCATCACCCAATATAATACGTCATAGTTGTATTGCAAAAAATTGTAATACTTAGTAAATATTTTTGGTCACTTCGCAATATTTTCAAATTTCCATCTGATATTAACCAAAGTGAACAGTGGTACAACATTTTAGAATTTCCTTCTACATCAAAGGATCAAAGGTTGTGTGAAGATCATTTTAATAATAATGCATTCACAGGTTCATTATGAATACTTATTAGATTTGTTTTACCTTTGCAATCCTTAGATCATACACTACTATCAAAAGTAGTTGAACATGATAATAATACCCAAGCTTTTAAAAATACTGTAGCTATTGCCTGTGAAATGAAAGCTTATTTTTTCTAACCATAATGATGGCCTCAAAGAAACTCATCTACCTAACAAATTGTAACTTGAGGTAATGCATTTTATTTATTTTCTTTCAGACCTGTTCCTGTATTCATAGAAATGGAAAATCTACTTTCTAACTCCTTTTTATTTAAATTTTTGCAGTTTTTGTGAATAATTTTAAAATAATGTGCAATTGGATATTATATTGGATTAACTTTCCTAAATATAAATATATATATATAAATATATAAATATAATGTAAGTTTAGTAAAAATATGTTATTTTGTGATTAATAATATATAAATGTTCGATGAATTGATGATAATAATATAGATGTAGATTATTTGTTATATTATGTGCAGTTTAATAAAAATTTTAAATTAGTGTCGATTTCTCATTCATCTAATTTATGTGTCTTAAAATTGTTTATTAATTAGGTATAATCATTCCATTAGAAAAAATGAAATTAGTTTTAATTTTTTGTAATGAAATAAATATATAAAAAACAATTTTTAGACAAATTGTGAGATTTACACGAGGATTTACATACCCACAATCCAAACTAACCAATTTAAATATCCCGCCCTCAAAAACTAGTTCCAACAACCCTTCCTGGTGCGCTTCGATCGACGTGATGCCAGCTGTTACTACAGGGTCGAAAACTCTCATTATATTATATTTCTCTATGGCTACTACTAAATTTGGCAAAGTCTTGAGTCATGCGCAGTTGACGGAGCCGTGTTGTATGTTCCGCTTTTCTTCCGATTGTTATAGTATTCCGTGACAATGGTTAGGACATGATTGAGACTTGTGTTCCGTCTATTACACAGTTGCCATTACCATAGAACTAGCAAGTTCTTTTACATTTTTTGGAAACTTGTTTCGTTGACTGTAACCTGGACTTGCTCATACTTTTATGTTCATTTATTTTAAAGTTAATTAGAAAGGGAGGGAAGGTTCTATTTTATGTAGTTTTAGTTAATAACAACATGCATATAAACTACAAAATTCACACACTTACGGCTCATTGTCGTCAGAATCTGAATTTACTCTTACTGCAGTATATTGCGTTGTACTTTCCACGGAATATCTAATTAAAAATACATTTAATTTAAGCGACAATACTTGGAAGAAAAAAAACACAACACAGCAAATTTCGATTAAAACGAAAACGTAATACTACCTTAAAAGTAACACACTAGCAGCTACTACAGTGTACGCCATCAAAGTACCTATGGACATCATATCGACTAGCTGGCTTAATTCAAATAACGCACCCATTAAACCTAAATAAATTAAAATACTTTTTCAAAGTTGTTAATTTTTAATGAAACGGTTAATTACCAGTTAATACTCCCGCCAATATAGTACCAATTACGGGCGTGTGAAACCTGCTATTAACCGAACCAAGAACTTTAAATATCAAACCATCAGATGCCATCGCATAAATTATCCTAGGAAGAGGAAACATTGCACCGAATAAACTACAAAACGATAAAATATTAACCATGTCGTAAAATTTGTACCTGTAAGGGCGAGTTTATACAGGGTGTCTCAAAATTGACGCCCGTCCTTTCAGAATATGAATCGGGGGGCTAAAACGAATTAAAACGTAGGAATAAAAAAATTGCGTTATGTCCATGGTTACAGAGTTATTGACAAAAAACAAAGATCTAACATTCAATGTTTACACTTTATTAAAAACGAAGTCAGCTAAAAACAAATGAGTAGCATAGGTTGCTATGGTAATGTTAAATGTTAATTTTTAGTTCTGTCATTTTTGGTCATAATAAGTATAAGTATAATTTCATACGGTTATTTGTTTTAAAAATGGAACGTTATTATTCCAATCGAGAATGTAAACATTTGGGCTGGATTATTAAATAATAATGTAATCGGCCCAAATATGTTACCTAACCGACTTAATTCAGCATCGTATTTTCATTTTTTAAACGACAATTTACCACTGCCATTTCTCGATCAAGTTCCATTAGCAACTAGATTGAATTTTTGGGTCCAACATGATGGTGCTACTGCACATAATGGTAGACAAGTGAGAACATTACTAAATCAAACATTCCCCGACTGTTGGATTGGAAGAGGTGGACCCGTACTAAGGCCTCCTAGATCTCCAGATCTAAATCCATTAGATTTTTTCTTCTGGGGATTCTTGAAAGAAAAATTTTACTTTGAACCTGTTGAGAATACGGAAGATGTAGTAGCTCTTATTCACGCTGCTGTGACGTTTATAGACGAAAACATGCTGCAGAGGGTTCGTGATTCAATGATAAATCGTGCAAATATTTGCATTGAAGTATAGGAGGCGATTTGTTTGAACACCTTTTATAAATTAATTTCTTGTTTTGTAACAAATATTCGTTTTTAATAAAGTTTAAACATTGAATGTTAGATCTTTGTTTTTTGTCAATAACTCTGTAACCATCGACATAACGCAATTTTTTCATTCTTACGTTTTAATTCGTTTTAGCCTCCCGATTCATATTCTGAAAGGACGGGCGTCAATTTTGAGACACCCTGTATATAGCTGCCACTATATGTGAGTTCGGAATGGATTTTTGGTGCGGTGATAGTGTAGTGTTCGTGTAGTGCAGAGTTTAGTCACTTGCTGATGGTGTAAGGATGGTGTGATCAGTGTGATCAGTGTGTAACACCTAATACACCACCATTTTGTACCGAGTAAACGGTGTCCCACCATGTTTACACCATTCATACCCCAAAGTATTACCGAACGCAATAATAGTGTGCACTATATTTTCTCTGACCAATTAACGAACGCAACAGTGTCAATAGTGCCAAAAGTGTTGACCCTTTATACCATTCCGAACTCCGCCATAGAACATACAGTTAAATATAAGATGATGTTCCGTGATTCTGACTGTAAACAGTGTCATGAATGTCATGATTGTTTGCAGTATTTTGCTGATTATTTCACTCAATACAAAATACGCGCCTTCGATTGGTTTAAATATGAGGATTGATATCTGAAAACACCATGTTTTCGATTTTGTATTTCGGCACCTGATTGGATACATGCAATTTTCCCATCAGTGTGTTTCGGTTGTCCTCATTTAAAAACCAGGAGGAGTAATTTGAATTTAAGTTGGCAAATCTGTAGCCCTCCGATTGGTCAGATTCAGCCCAGTTTCACACAACACTCCTCAGCATTGACATCAGCAGATAATTTCCATTTTTGACAGTTTTTACAGATAAATATATAAATATTGGATGAAAAACTAAAAATATTCATGTTATCTTCAAAAGTTCTCAAGCAGTGGGTACATTATTGCTTTACATTTTTCTTAAAATAGTAGTGAAGTCGGTTTTCCGAGTGTTAAAGGAATACTGAAGTAGAGGAACAATATACAGTGCAGAAAATATTGGTGGAATACCTACCAGGACTTTTGAAAAATTGTGATTAGTTAATAAAAATGTCGTTCGAAGAACAAAAATAAGATCTGTGTTGGACAAAATTTCGTAAGCTTCGAAGCAACGTTCAGACTTTCTTGAAACAAATTAAATTTATCTGTGTCACCCTTTGAAGAGTCGAGTGTAGGTACTATTTATTTGTTACTTACACATTTGGGAAGAAGTCGTCAAAGTTTATTGGAAGAATATGCCATGGAGGATATAAAACAATATAGAAAAGGATGGATTTGGTAGAAGATACATTATTGGTTTTTGAAGACAAAAAGAAGGAAGAAAGTATCTCATAAGTATTTGAAAAATGGCTTATTGCACTTAATCCTGCAACATAAAGATAACTGTTGGAACTGTTTAAGTTAATACTGCATATTGCTCTACAAAGTTATTAATTTTGTAGTATTGTTATTGCCAGAACATATTATCAACTGTCATATTATTTTCAATTTATATAAAATAAAAACAATTAAAGTAACTTGACAATCTGTAATTCTCCACCATCAACATTGACCATAATTTGTTTGTCGTCAATGTGAATCTGAATCTTCTGATGTAGATTCGAAGGTATTTATTAACCATTTTGTGAAGCGTTTCAACAGCACACCGGTATTGGTTGTGAAGAATAATAGAATTGATAAATAATAATTTTATATAGCTACTATATACTGCAATATTAGAGGAGAAATCGACTTATAACTAATGTCTTTGCTATCGAGGCATATTTTATACATTTGGAACACGACTGTTGACTACGTTTTCGGAACACACCCTTTAGTAACTAATCTGGTAACTTTTAGTGGTGTAAGCAAGGCTTTTCAAATTACTTCTCCTGGTTTTTAAATGAACATAGTTGTTTTATTCGATATTAAAAATCTAGTGACTGAGAGAAAATGTCAAATTATTAAAGAAACGTCAAAATCATTGTATCAAGAAATAATCTTGACAAATACAACTCGTGTAATTAATGATTATCGAAAATTTAATCTCTTTTTCGAAACAAATTTTTGTTTTAGGAAACCACACTCGCGCTTACGCGCTCGTGCTGTTTCCAAACAACAATTTGTTTCTCAAAATGGAAGAAATTTGTATTTTGATAATCATTAACACACTTGTTGTATTATTATCGATAATTTTTTACTGAATATAGTAACCAATAAAATTACTTAATATTAAGCCATGTGTCAAATTTAATCCAATCACCTCAGGATTACAGCGATTATTTTTTTCACTTGTCAAAATCTGACATTTTTGTGGTTTTAACCAATAGCAACATATTATTCTAGCCAATCATTCGGTATTATACTGATAATTCTGCTTCCTCATCAATAACACCTTGTTTACATTGAAACGTCAAAATTTTACTTTGAATTTGTCATTATTGACAACTAAAAGTGCTTCGAAGTTTATTGAAAAATGAACAAAAATCGATTCAGTGCCATCACTCAAGAGAATATTAACATTTAATACATTTAAATACATTTTAAATTGTTGAAAAAAATAATCTTCCCAAATACAACTCGCTCTTCAAATTTTATCACATAATTTTTTATTTTCATCACTCAAACTTGTTTATTTGAGGCAAAAACATTCAAACAAACCGAATTTAGATGAAATCCCTCGTCCTGACGGACTCGTGATTTTATCAATCGGTTTGTTTTCATATTTTTGCCAAATAAGCAAGTTTTCGTGGAAAAGTTAAAATTATCGATAAAATTTGAACCACTCCTGGTATTACCTTTGATAATACCCTACATGTGGTGTTTTCAGTTTGGTGTTTATTTTTTATTAAAAATTAATTAAACGTCAAACTGACAACTGGATTAAAAATGTCACGAAAATTTGGTATTGCATCTAACGATTCAATTAATTTACCAATTGTATTCTTCACAACTGTAGTTTTAAATAAAAATGAATAATATTTGATTAAAACTAATAAAGTTTGTACCTATTGAAAATTATTAAACATCAGATTGACAATCAATTTTTTGATATCTACAAAGTAAAAAATTATCTTTTCGAATACTCCTCGGGTCTTGATAAATACTCAAAATTCTGTTGCCGTGGCCTTGGGCTATTATCAAGCAACACACTTTCAGCATTCTCTATGACAAAATTATCTCGGTATTATCAAGACCCTAGGGGTATTACTACTGAATATATTTAGACGCGTTTTTGAAAGCGTGAAATACCTTGAAAATAAACCGCAAATCCCTCCTATAGCAACAACCCATTTAGCCCAGTACCAACCGACATAATCGAAAGCATCCGGGATTGGTGCATCTGCATTCTAAAATGATAAACAATAATATCATTAGCATTTTTCTACTAACACTTTTAATAAAGATGGTTAACTAAGTATATAATGGTTGGGGGTGAATAGCGAATTTTTTTGTCTGGAAATTCACTTACCTCAAGAAAGTAGGGTACCATCAGTGTAAGTACAGTGGATATTCCAAAATAAGCTAAAAATATAATCCCTAAAGATAGTATAATAGAAATAGGAATGGACTTTCTGGGATTTTTAACTTCCTCTCCTGTAGTAGCGATACAATCAAAACCAACAAAACCGTAAAAGCAAGTAGCAGCACCTTTTATGGTACCGGCTAAGCCGAAAGGAAAGAAGCCCCCTGATCCGGTTATCGTGGTATTTGTCATGTTATCAGGTTTAAACTGCCAATTTTTAACATCAGCTAAAAATAAATAGTTGCAAATTTCAAATATAAACAAAAAAAAGGTTTACCTTTAATTGAACCAGCTATAACAACAAATAGAACGATGCAGATATTTAATGAAGTAATTATATTGTTTACAAAGCTGCTTTCCTTTAATCCAAACGACATGGCAACTAAAACAAATTAATAGTAGTCACATATGATTGTGGTAGAATAGAATTTGATTCAACTCACTTGCCAAGATAATGGAGATTCCAAATGCCAGAAAATCAAAATATTCTGACATAAACGACAGATGAATAGGTGCGACATCTATAAACGTATTTTCTAACGTTTTATTAAGTAACGTGTCCAGGTATAAACTGATACCTCTTGCTACACTGGCAGAACCTAAAAAGATCAAAAACTTCCAGATAGAAATGTAACTAACCCCAACTGTTAGTGGTTCAATGAATTCTAATACAATATTCTAACGCACTTATTTTCAAAAAAGACTCATGGTTGATGGCACGACCTTGAGCATCAGTTTTTTACAATTGACATTTTAGATGGAAAAAGAGCCAAAAAGCCTAGTTCTTATTGCACTACTACCTTAAGAAGTATGCATGTTTTTCCAGGCAAAAATATTTTTTTGTTGAGAGTACGCCAATGATTACGCCCTCTAGTGTTCTGAACGACTCGGTACAAATATTTCTTGTTCTTCCAATTCTAACATTATCTTGTCTGTAAATAAAGTGGTAGGTATATATTTTTAGATTATAAATAAAGCGCCTACCACTAGACAGTTTGTTTGAATAGTAATTACACTTTTATTTGGGCTTTGTTTATTCTAGTTAATACTGATGTTGATAACAGGGAAATATATCAGAGAAAAACGACATTGGATAATGAATGTATTAAAGATATAATTTTCGGTACTTTGATGTCAATAATGATTGAAAAGAATATACTGGAAAAAAATTATTTTGACACTTTCATACATTTATTAGTCCCAAATAGTCATAGACAAAGGATAGTTAGGTTAGGTTTGAGGTGAGTGGGTCTATAGGACAGGACAACCAACTGACAGTTGACAAAAACCATGAGGAAAAACAATGATTTGGTTAGATTTCAGGATAATATTCCACCAATTTATATTAGTGTATGGTTATTAACTGTCCATCATTTTTTTATTGGAGTTTAGTACAGTATTTTCACTTTTATCAAACTGCTCTGTATACCTACCTAATAAAAAATTTTTTTTACGAAAAATACTTGAAATAATTGATTTTTAACAATCATAATAAATTGAATAGATGAGGCTTTTACTTGATGTAGATCCATAGTAAGTTATGAAATCATAATAAAACCCAAACCAATGGTTCAATAAAACTCAAAGTCCAAACCACAATAAATTTTATTATAGGACACATTTATAATGCTACTAGTTTCGGTACGTTATTACCAGTTTATTAAGTGTACCATTTCTTTCTATTGTAGCCTGATGATGGTAATAATGTACCGAAACTAGTAGCATCATATGTGTCCTTTTTGGGGACTATAATAAAATTTATTGTGGTTTGTACTTTGAGTTTTATTGAACCATTGGTTTGGATTTCATAAAACCACATTTGAGATATGGATGAGCTCTTGGAATCATAATAAAATCTTTGCCATATGAGAGATAAGATATATAACCAATTGTATTGTTTAACTTTTTATAACAATAACAATAAAATTTAACTGTTTACCAAACATATTTGATATCTCCATATTTCATAACACCAAAATTAGATTTGGATTTTTCATTATTAATATCTCCAATCTATCTATTTTTTTCATTTATTTAACATCTATTTCTCATAGTAAATATTAAAACCCTCAAGCTGTTTAGGCTACAAAGTATGACAAAGAAATTGACATTTTCCCTCAACAGTTGAGAAATAACAGCACTGAAAGCCAATAGCTTACATATTTATTCACATGGGAAAATAGACAATCTTTCAAGAAACTACAAGGGGTAACAAAATTTGTTAATGAACAGCTGATAAACTAGCTAGATCAGGCTCATGAACATCCCTGGCTAAACCTGAACCATTAAATGGTCTGTGCAAGAAACAGTTGCAAGAAAGGGTTGGAGGTCTGAAAATGGCAGACAGAGTGAAAGAAAACACTCTGTCACAATACACCAGGACAAAGACAGGAAAACAAATTCATAGAGTACTCAACTGCAGAAGCAAAAATCTACTTCTTCTTAAAAGTTCCATATTTAATGTAGAGATTACTGCAGTAAATAAAAATTTGATAATAACTTAAATAACCAGTTTCACACCAAAACTCAACTAAACCACTACAACTGTATGCAACTCAGCATGAAACAGTTTGTTTAATTATCATAATAATATTAAGCAAAATGGTTTTGATTTTATGCTGGAAATTGTGTCACATAGAGATGATTACATATAATATTAATGATTTGTAAACAAAATGTTGCTGCAACTTCATCATGTTAGCCAAAATATAATTTTTATCACAAAATTAATAGAGATAACAATTATCTCCTATCTATTGTGTACTTTTCAATCTAACTAGTGAATGCAATATGATATGGAAGTATTAAATTATATTGTAACTTAATTGGTATGTTATCCAAAATTAAAATTGTATGCTTATCAGTTATTAATAATTTTCCAAATAATATCTAACTATGAGTTACTGTATTTTTCAGCATTACTTTAACTAGAAAAAGATGATCTCTCAACAAGATATCTAGTTCTAATGAATTTCACAGTTTATATTTTAAATTTATTACCTATAACATATTCCAAGATAAGGTTCCATCCTATGACAAATGCAGCAAATTCTCCAACACAAACATAACTGTAAATATAAGCTGATCCTGCTCTGGGAACTCTAGCACCAAATTCTGCATAGCATAAACCTTAAAACAGGAAAAAAAACTTCATTTAAATCACTTAATAAGTTTTTTTGTAGAAAATTTTATGACAAATCTGTTTGTATTCAGTTGATGACACATAACCTCTTTATATAATTTTTTTGAACTATACTATTTCAATTAAGACAAAGAACTAGAATGTAAACTAGTCATCGAGATTATTATGAAAGATGATTAATTAATTAAGTTATCAGATTAGAATGTTTGCACAATCTTACCTGCTAATATTGAAACAATTGCCGCTATAAAAAAAGACAGTACAACTGATGGACCAGCTGTATCTTTAGCTACTTTTCCAGCTAAAACATAGACACCTACACCCAAAGTGCTTCCTACACCTAATGCAGTTAAATCAAATGTGCCCAAAACTCTTGACAATCTAGTATTTTCTAAGGAGACTGGATCTAGAATTTTTTTTCTTGTTAATATTGTCCAAATTTTAGACATTTTGAATGATAATAACGTAGATTTTTCACTATGTTGCTTTCTGTACTCACATCGTTATTTAACCTAAAACATACAATGAAAATATGTAGATAAAAATTATTTATTAACGAGATAACACCCAATGTAATTACTAGCTTGGAGAGGATAAATTGCTGTGAGTGGAATGAAAAAACTATGTAAATATACACATTTTGTATTTAACTGATATTGTTTATTTACCTGATTCTAAAATAGCATTGTAAACTGTTTAAATATAAGAATGGAAATGTTTGGTAACTTGAATAGACAAAAATTATATCATTTTCATATATGAAATCTGACAGATTGGAAATCTGACATTCATGATCTGCATATCAACCATAAAATACTATATCAACAATCAACAACAAACACCTGTTGATGATGTCATAATTGAGTGGGTTATCTGTGGTCATAATAATAAGTGGACAAACCCAATTATTTACGAAATGAATAAATATAGAAAAAAAGTTGATGCCGTTTATAATAATAATATCAATTAAACTAAGAGGAGCGTTTCAGGCTGGACCTTGAAGATGAAAACGCAGCTCTGTGGTTTCTAGCCTAAACCATAGAGAAATAATATTAAATCATTATTTATTTCTCTATGGACAACAGCTAACCTCTTAACCCAACTTTCACTAAATTGTGACACATTTGGTACACGTCAAGAATTCTATAAACACGTAATTTAATATTGTTTAGTTAAACAAAATTAAAATATAAGGATTAAATCTGGCATCGTTTAAGATGAGACGATCCCATGCTGGTAACTATTATGAACCTTTACCACAAAATTCAAATGAAATCGAAGACGAAAATGATCGTGTTACTAATGAATTACAAGAAAAAATTGGAGTACTAAAGTCGCTGACTATAGATATAGGAAATGAAGTTAAATACCAAGATAAACTTCTTAGAGATATTGACGATGATATGGATAGGACTGGGGGATTTTTAGGAACGACCATGTCCAAAGTTTTAAAATTATCAAAAGGTTCACATAACTATTATATATTGTATTTATTTATATTCTCAATTATTGTGTTTTTTATATTATACCTTGTAATTAAATTTAGGTAGAATATATTTCTGTCCAAAGACACTAAATACTTTAATGGATACATTAGGGAAAGAAACGAGGTTCTTGTATTTTTGGTGGATTATATATGACACTGTTAGGTAAATGCAAATGTTAATAAGCTATTGAAAGATCTTTTTTCGGTCATTGTATACAACAGCTTATGAATTTCACAAAAAAAATTGTACTCATTTATACAACAAGGAGCTGTTGCATACAATTACCTTTTTTTATTTGTTTATGATATAATGGTATAATTAATCAAATATGTACAGAAGAGAAACAATCTAAAAAATAAATGTATTATTGTATAGTTGAGTTTAATTGGTATTATTTCCTTAAAATATTTGAAAATCCCATTATTTCTTAAAAAACTGTGAATCTTGCGGGACTATTTTACTTTATCTTAGATAAAATTCTTGGCAAACAAATTTAACACCTGTAGGAATAAAACACTTCATGTTTCAATGTTTATTAAGAACAACTATAAACCCAACATATTTTGATTGTAAATTAATATCAGAAAGGGTCACAAGACATAATTTAGTTTGTGTATTGTTGCTACTTAAACTAGAATCCTAATTCTCAATCAAAAACTCATGCAAGTAGTTTGTTTTATCCTGAATTTAAGAGTTCTGAACACATTTCTGTATTAGTATAATTTATATATTACTTACCTATCAGGAATTCAAATATCAAGCTAGTAATTGAAAAGAAATTCTAGTGAACACTAAATCTTTACATATTATATTTATAAGTTTAATTTAACATTCTTGAAACCTCTATCACCATAATCTGATGGTTTGCTTCGATCAGATACAGAAGGATAACCAGGATCTCCTTCGTGGACAGCTATATTGGATTTTAATATTCTCATTCCATTTTTACGAGTCCAATCATTGGTATTGTATTTTACATAGTAAGTCATAGCATAGGCACCTGCTATTCCCAATAGAATTTTACCAGAGAAGTATCTAATTCTTCCAGCTCGTTGTTCACCCAGGACAGGAGCTAGTGCTTTTCCTATAGAGAAATTATAGAGTAGCAAATGAAGCTATTATGAAAAATGTTTTTACCCAATTGATCTAAGGGCCACCTGTACAATCTTCTGATTGGATTGTGTGTAGCCGTGTATATTTCAGGAACAGCTCTTGGTTCTGTAGGAGATAATAGTTGATCTTTTAACCATTGACTACGGAAGGCTCTTTCAGCATCTGTCATTCCAATTAATCGTTCTCTTTCATTAGTTAACCGTCCAGATATGGACATGGGTTTGACACCCCCAGTATGGGACGCTTTTCCCATATTTTCTCTACCTAAAAAAAAACTTTTTTTATAAAGGAAAATGGTATTTATTACGTAATTTTACTTTAATTTGATGGAAACGAAAGAGGTTATGTTAAAATTAGTTAAATGTTATGACAATGACATTTGAATTACGTCAAATTTATTATATTGCTCTGTTTCCAGTCTACTCCGTGCTCGGTGTGTTTATATCGTGACTCCGTGCGTTACTTCATTGGTAGAGCACTATCCACCACAGAGCTTTCATGCCATGCCTGGATATGTTGAAAAGGAAATAATACAGCTCCATTAGATTGATAAATCTGTTTGATATAAATTCCGAAGATTTTATTTATGGCTTAATATCATTTCACAAGTATTATTTGAATAAAAAAAAAATTCACCCATGTATCAGTTTCTTACGAAAGCACCCTGGGGTCACGCACACTTTTATTATAATGAGAAAAAAGTCATTATAATGAGAAAAAAGTCATTATAATGAGA
>CAJUYI010000042.1:99498-111576 GCA_910591695.1 Galerucella pusilla
AATGAGAAAAAAGTCATTATAATGAGAAAAAAGTCATTATAATGAGATAAAAGTCATTATAATGAGTTTTCAAAAAAATAAAAGTGTGCGTGACACCTGGGTGCTTTCGTAGTTTCTCATATCATTATAAATGTACAAATCACTATTCATACAGGGTGGGGCACTATGAACGAACTATTCTCTGGCTTCTTAACGGCAAATATAATTGGAAAAAATAAGACGTGGAATTAAGTAGATTACTTAGGACTATAATTTAATAATATTTTGGAATATACAGGGTGCTCCAAAAAAGCGTGCCGTATCAAAGTTAGGTTCCTTTAAATGGAACACCCTGTATTTCTTCACATTTTTGAATTGCACCATTAAAAATGATGTAAGTTCATTAACATTTCCCTATACCTATCTAGTTCAGTTTCCAGGATAAATCGATTTTACATAATTTGTAGACCCTCCGAAAAAATACAATAACTTCAAAATAAAAACGAATAACCACATTATTTGCTTTACACCATCTCACAAGAAGCTTTTAACATTCTGTTTTCAATATTTACTGGTATACTATCATATACAGCGTGTTTTTAATATGACAGTACAACACTAACAAACATTTAATACATGAATTTCTGGCTTAATTTAAATGGAACACCCTGTATCTGTTGGGTCTGTTAAACGTGGAAATTTATTACCTTTCAGCTGGTATTAGGGTTGCCTATATCTAACTCTGATAGTTCTCGAGAAATTTTAAATTTGTTTTTTAATATTCAATTATTTGCTGACATCTAGTTACCTATGACATGATACTCTGATGGAAAGTTTTTAAAAATTCAAAATTTGTTATTTTGACAGTAAGAGCTTTGTTGTATGATATAGTTCGTTTATAGTGCCCCACCCTGTATAAGGAAAGGTTTTACTAGAACAACAATAAATTTATCCACATTTTATTCTCAAAATAAAAAGTGTACAATTGTAAAATTAAATCTATAATCTAGAACCTCAATTTTTGGAAAAACCATTTGTTCTTTCCTAGTTTGTACCTTTCTTCGAATTTTACACGTGTTTGGAATCTAGCCTTCTTCCTCTTCATGGGGTCTTTGAGGTCCTTAGGGGCAACTTTCAAATCTGATGCCAAATCTACAGAGTATCTGGTGGGCATGAGATGATTGTAATTTAAAACCTAAAAATCACAGAAGTGTTTATGAAATTGTTTATTCAAAACCCTCTTAAATTTTCCAATATTATTGGGAGTTTGAAAAACCCTTTTTATCTCTACATTCTTCACATAAAACTACTCATAATTTTAAGGTATGTGGTATTGTTAGTTACTATGAAATTTACATAAAAACTATTTAGATAAGTTCCTTATTTAAATGTTTACAAATCATAACCATTTTAATGCAATATCACTATGGCCATAAAAGAGTTACACTAGACAGAAATAAGTGCTGAAGAGAACAAAGTTTCGAGTGACAAAATCTGTGAACTAATAAACGAGGTGGCAAACAGTCTAAGGTATGGCATGAAAATAACAAATTATGAACTGTTTAGGTAATTATTCATTTCTAATAATTAGAAGTGATAAGCATTTTTAGAAGTATTCAAAATGATAATAGAAACCTAGAATTATGTCCGCAGAAACAAGCAATTGAAGATACAGTAGAGAAGTAGCAAGTTATTAATAAAATAATACAAGAATCAAATTTACAGTTCATTAAATGGGCAAGAACCTTCACCTATTGGTTAGTAAATGTTTGGTTAAGTTCATGTAGATAAAAACTATGAATTACCTTAATGAAAGGCTTAATTTTGGATCTCTTGTGCATTTTGCCTTTGCCCATACGTTTGTGAATTTTTCTGGGGTACCTATCAATACCTGCAACTAAGGCATGTCCATACTGTTTATCGGATGTACCATCATCATATGTTTTTACTACTACTGCTTTTCTGCCTGCGTATCGGCCACCAAGGACCAATACGACTTTACCAGATTTCATTATTTTACCCATTTTGGCCTAAAAATAAAAAGAAGTTTTAGAATGTAACATAACCTCCAAAGTACCAAACAAGTTTTTAAACTAATATTACGATTTATCACAAAAATAAGTAATACAAAGTGTAGATGGGATCATATATTGACTTACTAAATAAGAAAATTCAGTGAAAATATTGAATTTTTGTTAGATGTAAGAGGATTTAGAAAAAATACTTACAGTGCTTTGACAACTGCGGAAAAAGACTTATGGAAGAAATTTTGGTAATACATTACCTACTTTATCGGTCGAAGCAGCGTAGAAACTTCAATTTATATTCCAAAATTCTTCTATTGTCCTACAGATGTCACGATAGGGAAGTGAAATTTTTATTTTAAAGTTCCACTTTGATCATATAGATGTCGTGGATTAAAATTACAGATTTCTATACTTTCAAATTCTCTCCAAATTCCCCGGGCATAATGCCTGGTTAAATATCTGGAGTTACCCCGAGGGTTAAAATGCAAATATAAAAATTGATGAAAATAGAAGTAGTCGGGCCACAGAACAGTTTTTTTTTCTATGAGATGAAAACGCGCTATGAAATCTTATCATTCCAGTTATCTAAAGTCTTCATTCTATTTCTAAGAGCACTAGGCTTTCGAGGTGCCTCAATCTGTTATTATAGAAAGTCATCAAAACTTTCAAATACATTTCTCACTTCATTCATACCTAATTAATTTCCAATTGAAAAACGTGAATTCTTGAACTCGATGTAGGTATACGGAATACCAGTCCTATGTTTAATATACAAACTTGATATTTTTCGATGCCCTGCAGTAGAATTAATAATTTGCCAATAATGTTGTTTTATCTGTGTCGTTACGAAAGCACGTGTCATTTTTAGATTAGATAATGGAAAATACAGTAAAATACAGTACACTTTAGTATTTTCGTTTGTATTGTTAGAGAGAAAACTATACAATGTTGAGTAGTTGGCCTGGAAACAGTGATCGTAGAGGGTTAAAATCTCTGATAAATCACTTATCTATTATACAATTTTATCAAACATTTTAACAAGTCTCCTTGTGTAATTAATTCAAAAGACAAAATAATTCATTAACAATATCTTTCCAATAAATTGAAGAGTTTGAACGTGACGGACTTATTCCATGTTCCTGAAGTACCTATTTGTCATATAATAATATAATAATATGTATTTATTCTCTGTAGTAATGTACACCAAATAAACATATTCACAACAATTACCTATTAAAAATAAATAGTTTTCAAATTATTGAAAATTACCTGCAACCATTATATACTTATTAACTAAATTCAGTTCGTACGTTGGAAATTGTATAAATTATTGTATTTAACCTTAAAGTGGGGAGTACCTACGACAAATTTAAACAAACTAAATGATTGTATTTCCCAGTATTAATAGTACCACAGCTCCACCAGGTGAGACTAATTTAGTGAAAACGCGAGTGATCGATGTGAATTTTGCTTATTTCGGTTTGCAAAAACTCGAGTTTTAATATATTTGATTGTGTGTCAAGGTAAGACAGAAAATACGGTGCGTTTCTAAAGATTACAGTCTGCTAGAAAAATAAGAAAAAAGAACATTCAGCATTTAAAAGGTATGAAGAAAGATGATCCCCTTTGGGTTATAAGTTTTTTATGGAAAAAGTACAACTATTTTTCTGTAAAAAACAGTTTTAGAGCTAGTACTTACGCAGAGTGGGGCTAAAATATATAAATAACAAAGTAATTACTTAATTTCTATATACAAATTGTTATATATGTTGGTATACTTAGTTGATAATTTATTAATAATTATTCCACAAGGAGATGCCAACATGAGTGGGACATCTCTCGTTAATTTATTCAACTGTATCAAGAGTAGGATTGGTATGGGATTGTTCACAGTTTGTACTGTGCAGGTTGTATTTTGTATTGTTCGACATATCAACATAATGACTGAGATAAACTAGATTTTAATTTGTTAATAATTATTATTCTCATGAAGAATTCTTTTTAATATTGCGGTGTAGACTTTAAAATTACTGACCCTTTCCGAAACAGGTAAAAAAACCTGTTTTTTTATGGATACGGGGCTTTCTTTTTTGGTAAATTTGACGTCATTAACTGGGTATTTAATTTTGGTAAACCTCGGGTTATTTTTATGTAAATATGGTTTGCAGTTAATTTTGTACAATTTAATACTGTTATCTTTGCAATTTTCATATTTTTAACTCAATAATTTACAGTTATCTTCAGTGTTTTAGACAGTGGGGGACCGTGTATTTTTGTAACGTATAGTGTCAAAGACAATTAGTTTTTTTAAACTATAATTTTTCTCTTCAGTTTTGGTGATTTCACTCTTATTAAAATAATTATACATCTGTTTTGTATCAACAAGAATCTGTTTTTAGTTGAACCTGTAAATATTTTTGCAAAAAGTATATTTTGTTGTCGAATAAGTATTGTTTCATTTCAAACTACTTGAAAATATATTAATTTTATCTTAAATATTGTTGTTTATTGTTGTTTCTACCTACACTATACAGGATGTCCCGTAAATAAGAATAAATTTGACAATGCATGGTGTGTTATGTCGAATTTAACAAAGAATACCTTTAATGTATCTAGAGCATTTAGAGGAGAATTGCTGAGTCTTTAATTCGAATACAGGTTATTTCAAGAATATGGTAAAATTGAATTTTACGAACCTCTTGTACCACGTCACTGGTCAAAGTCATGCGTTCTGGAATGGTCTATTGGAATGTAGGTTAAGGAGAAAGATCTTTTCATTTAAATTTAAACATGTGTCAAGGATATAAGTTTCATCACCAACTTTGCACATAAATAAGAATTAAATATTATTTTACAAGGACTCGTATCTTGATACAATGTTATTGTCAACATTGTGATAGTACCTACCTAACATTAATCGACAACCAAATATGCGTACCTATGTATAATGAGCATGGTTCGAGCGACCAATTTAAATCCTGATCTCAGTCGAAAACACCCTATATAAAAGCAGTTAAACCTCGACCTGAATTTTTGGAAAATATTTTATGGAAATAATATAGTAAAATTTCATCGAAACATAAAATAATTGCATACTTTTTACTGAATATAAACAACAACAAAATGTATGTTAACTTGTTTATTTTTACGTCTTTTGGTACAAAACTTTCAAAACATGATGCTTAAATACACTTAAATTGTAAAACACAATGACAAGGTTAAGGTAGTTAGCATAACTAGAACTAAAACATTTTGACTAAAGGCTGTTAGTCCCCTTTATTATTCCTTCTTAGCTACACTCTAAACACAGCAGAGTTAGGTTAGATTAGGTTTGGGGTGAGTGGGTCCAAAAGGCCCTCCACTGCGACTGGCAAGAGTCTATTGTGGCTCCACATCAGAGTTAGTTGGAGCTGGAAGTTAAAATTGTACAGTACCAGGGTGTCCCAAATTGGTGTGTTTTGCAGGGTATCTCGTAAACTAGAAGTGATAGAAGAAAAGCAGTTAAGATGTTGAAATAATTAAATGTTGAAGTAACTGATTAAATCTTTCGCAACTCCCTGCAGTTGGAAGATACAGGGCGATTATTGAAAACTGTCGAAAACTACAAGCCTTGTTTATACAGTTTGGAAACCACTTATTGAATAAAATTCTTTGTCATTATTTTAGAAAATTATGAAAAATGCCGAGACACGTCAACTTTTGAATTGAGTTGTGCGTTATGTAAACATACATTTAAATGTACAGGTTGATTCACGCAAGTATGCCATAGTCGGTGTTGTTTTTTTTAATGAAACACTTTGTATTTGCATATTTTTGAAATCCTCTAAATGAACCGATTCCAACAAACTAAATAATGTATGGTCAATTATGAATTATACAGGGTGAAATTTTAAAATTAATAATTTATTACACTTGAAATATTGGTACTTTTTTAAATTAGCTAAATATGGATTTATCAAAAATCTAAACTAACTAATTATTCATTCTTTTTTTAATTTTTTGGGAAATTAAATCACAATATTTTTAAATTCTTTACTTCAACGTTTCGGTAGCGTTCCAGCTACCGTTGTCAAGAAAAAATAAGTAGAAATTAAGTAATTTTTTAATTTTTTCTGTTGTGTCAGTTAGGGATAGAAAATTACTTAATTTCTACTTATTTTTTCTTGACAACGGTAGCTGGAACGCTACCGAAACGTTGAAGTAAATAATTTAAAAATATTGTGGTTTAATTTCCCAAAAAATTAAAAAAAGAATGAATAATATACCACAAGGAACATACAGAAGATAACTAATTATTATAAACAAAACCTACTACGCCCATGAATTTTATCATAAATACCTAAAAATTGCCTAAAAACGCCAATAATTAGACAAAATCTGTAAATAATATGGATTGTTTTAAATCGGTAAATAATGTGGATTGTTTTCTATTCTGTCAGTTATCTTTATGGAGGGTAGAGGTGAGGAGAACCGTCTCTGTGTATGATTGTTTTGATTATGTTATGTTATGTTATGATTGTTTTGATTAAAAGCAGGTGCAGTTTTATGTATCCTTATCTAGTTGTTTTATTATTTAACATTAAAAATAATGAGAAAATTTTTATTAAAAGTACATTGAGATTATATTCATTTCCTAAAACAACTTAATACTTCCAATCACTGGTTCAGTATTTGTAAAATACTCTACTTTTTACAATAATATCCAGTGAAAAATAAATAAACTAGGTACTGTTTTTCTTTCGAATTCGCAGCGTTCATCATTCGCCGCCATTTTGCACTATACTCGAAACTACCTCCTGAGCAGGTGCCGAAAAAACTGCACTCAGTGCACATTCGCTTGCACTAGTTTTCCAATGGAATATGAAATACTGGTGCAGTGCAGCCAATGGAACACAAATTTTGCACTCAGTTCAGATTCAGTGCACCCTAGTTTTGTCAATGGAAAACGCTATTATTCTTTTTTCTTATTCTTTTGGGAATCAAACCACAAAAATGTTTTTTATTTTTTATTTCGACGTTTCGGTAGCGTTCCAGCTACCGTTGTCAAGATTAACTAGCAATAAAATTGATAAAATAATTTTTGGTCCCTATCTGACACAACGAAAAAATATGACAACTAGACAATTATTTTATCAATTTTATTGCTAGTTAATCTTGACAACGGTAGCTGGAACGCTACCGAAACATCGAAATAAAAAATAAAAAACATTATTGTGGTTTGATTCCCAAAAGAAAGAAAGTTTTCAAAATTTCAACACCCTGTATTTCGAAAAGTAGCTAGACCCCTTAATCGCGCAAAAAAAATTATGGAAATAATAGTAAAAATCCGAACAAATTCAAGTAGATCACTAGCACTGCGAATACCAGCTATGCATAGAATTTCAATATAGCATCGGTGGTTCAGTGGTTAGAATGCTCGTATTGCACGCGGTTCGAATCCCGGCAGGAGCTTATTATTATGAATAGCTGCTTCGTAAACGGGGACTAAGGAGGCACAAGCACGCAAGGCACACAACGAAGCAACGTAACATAACGTAGCGTAACGTAACGCGTAACGGTCAGATGTTTTACGTCGCGACCCCTGGTCGCTCAAACATAACCTGGCGTAAAGAACTAAAGTTCCAAAAAAGAATTCTGTCAGTTGTTGATGTGTTGACAGTTTATACTGAAGAAGTAAAATCTTTGTCTGTCAAACACTCTTTCCTTGTCGACATAACAATGAAATATTTAACTGAGACTCACCGAATTGAGATTTAAATAATGATCGGGTACGAGATAACTGCAGAAGTCAAGTTGAAGTGGCAAACTAATTTAATCACAGGTATCCCGAATTGCCTAATATTTCACAAACTACTGTGTTTAAAATGCATGCACAATTCAGAGAACTTGGACAGGTCAAACCATTGAAAAGAAAACCACACTTCGTTGAAGATGATGTGAAAGTGGATATTTTGTTAAGTGTCGAAGAGAATCCAACTTCAAGTACACGTCAAATTGCCCGTGAAAATAATGTTAGTCATACAACTGTTCTAAGATATCTTCATAAAGAAAAATTTCATCCCTAAAAATTAACTTTTGTGCAGAAGTTAACAGAAGACGATCCAGATCGTAGAATGGATTTCTGCGAAAGATTGATGAATAAGCTGAACAGAAATGAGATAGCTCTTGGTACCATTTTTTTTTCTGAACATTCACATTGAATGGAGAGGTAAACCGATAACAGTGATAAAACTGTAGATATTGGTCAGCAGAGAATCCTAATTGGATGCGTGAGACACATACTCAGTACCCTCAAAAGGTGAACGTTTGAGCCGGTATCATAGGCGACCATATTATTGGTCCTATAGATGTCCTATATAGTCCTATATAGATGGAAATTTAACAGCTGAAAAATATTTAAATATGCTTAGAAATGAAGTTATTCCTGCGTTGGCAAACTTATATCCCAACGCAATAATAGATCCTAGCTTACCAAATGAAAATGTTTGGTTCCAGCAAAACGGGGCAACACCCCATTATGCTTTAATGGTAAGAACTTATTTAGATGAAATCTTCCCCAATAAATGGATTGGAAGAAGAGGTACTATTGAGTGGCCAGCTAGATCGCCAGACCTTACGCCGTTAGATTATAGTATATGCAACACAACCAACTAACATTGTAGACCTCAAAGGATAACTACAGAAATACGGAATATTTCACCTCAAACTTCAAACAAAGTTAAGGAGGAGTTCTATAGGAGACTGTGCTATTGCCAACAACTAGGTGGAGAACATTTTGAGCATTTATTTTAATGTATTAAAATCAAATACCTACTTCAGGTATTTTATGTATGTGTTTAACCTTTTCGCTGCGGCGAGATCGAACCGGCTTTGATTCCCTCAGTGCTGCGCTAATAGACGTCATCCGCTGTGAAGCGTCAAAATTTGTCATTTAAGCTATTATTTATTTATTAATCATCACAACTAAATTAATTTTGGTATTTTATGGTTAATTTTGTATCAAACTAGTCAAAACTAGTAAATAAATAACTGACATTTGTTATACACAAAAATGCGCCCACAGCAGCGCAACGGCAAGACCTTTCGCAAAGATGCGTTATCCGCAGAGGTGACACGAAAATGAAATGACGCATTTATGCGCCATCCGCAGCGAAAGGGTTAATAAATGTAAAAATAAAAATTTCACCCTCTATAATTCATAATTGACCAAACATTATTTAGTTTGTTGGAATCGGTTCATTAAGAGGATTTCAAAAATATGCAAATATACTGGGTGTTTCATTAAAAAAAACAACACCGACTATGGCATACTTGCGTGAATCACCCTGTACATTTACATTTATGTTTACATAACGCACAACTCAATTCAAAAGTTGACGTGTCTCGGCATTTTTTATAATTTTCTAAAATAATGACAAAGATTTTTATTCCATGTGGTTTCCGCACACTGTATATAAGATATAAGCAAGGCTACAAGGTACTATAACTTCTTAATTAAGAAAAATATAAAAAACGTTATTGAAACTTTTAATAGATATAATATTGAAGAGTTCAGTGGCCCACAAATTTTTTTTGTTAGGGGGCTCACTAAGGAAATATAATGCAAACTTATGTTGTTTTAAATGGGACACCCTGTATAATTTGACGTTTTTGGTTTCCTTTTTTAATTCTCATTCACCTGATATGACATATTATACAGGGTGTCCCAAATAAGAGTCACTGATTTTAAACATAAATGCCCAGCTTATTAATTGCCCCAAAGAGATGGGGTTTTCACTATTTTCACTAGTTTATTAAAGAGATTTTTTTAGGCTTGGCTGGCATTTCATCTCATTAAAACAGGGTGTTTTACTAATGTTGGTCAAATTCAAAGGGGAAAATATGTATTTTTTTCAATAGAACACCCTATAATTTTTGATCTCATTCCAAAGAGCAATCATTCTCCTTTCCAAAAATGTATAGTTTTCTATCTTTTGTTTCATTAACAACAAAGATATTCGAAGATTCATGTAGTAGTACATTTTTAATTAGTAGTTTCATATGAACGTATTTTGATGCCTAAAATCAACTCATGCTGTGACCGTTTGACGCATAACAACAAATTCATTAAAAGAAATTGGTTTTCGAGAACCCCATATTCTACAATTATGTTTGTTACACATGCCATTAATGTGAAACGTTGCTTCATCAGACATAATTCATAATGAATTGGGTTCGTTTCTTAATAAGTCAAGTAAAGTCTCACATACCATTACTCGTTTTTCATAATCTGACTCGTACTATTTTTGATAAGTCTCAATTTTGTATGGAGTTTGCAACTAGTTTCGATAAATTGTACATACAATTTTTTAATTATATTCACTGACGACGGATTTTTCATAAATTTCCTTGTGGATATCCTCCTTGTTTGAATTATTGATTTCGTTTCTGCATAAATTATTGCGGTTTGAGCTTTTTCACTTACTGTATAGATCATTCCGAAACCGACTTATATGACTTATCAAAATTATTAGTGTCAAAATTGCTGATTTTGTTGTTATGCGTCAAACGGTCACAACATGAGTTGATTTTAGGCATCAAAATACGTTCATATGAAACTACTAATTAAAAATGTACTACCACATGAAACTTCGAATATCTTTGTTGTTAATGAAACAAAAGATAGAAAACTATACATTTTTGGAAAGGAGAATGATTGCTCTTTCGAATGAGATCAAAATTTATAGGATGTTTCATTTAAATTAATACATATTCCTCCCTTTGAATGGGACCAACATTAGTAAAGCACCCTGTGTTGATGAGATGAGACGCCAGTTAAGCCTAAAAAAATCTCCTTGATAAACTAGTGAAACTAGTGAAAACCCCATCTCTTTGGAGCAATTAATAACCTGGGCATTTATGTTTAAAATCAGTAACTCTTATATGGGACACCCTGTATATCTATTTTCAATGGTTGGAGCTACAGTGCAAATAAACCATTTATGGATGTTATCAGGTGAAACCCTTAAAAAATGAACACTCAGTAACGACATTTAACACTTCATTATAAGGATACTGATGTGTGACAATTTTATTCATCGTAATTATAATTATTAAAAGATAAAACCAGATTAAAAAATAAAAACAATAAACATATGAAATAACAAGAAACATTGTAGACAACTAATCTACCATTAACTAATTTTATTAGAATGTAAAAATTACATTAAATGCTCAAAATGCTCTCCGTTTTCATCGATTGAAAAGTTTTTCGTTTAAATAATCTCCAACAAATAATCAGCTATAATATTTACCTACTTTGTTTTTAGTTAACTTATTTTATTTTTGGTAATGCTGAATTGGTAGATTAGGTAGATTAGGTAAATTAATTGTCTACAATGTTTCTTGTTATTGAAACTTTTAATAGATATAATATTGAAGAGTTCAGTGGCGCACAGAATTTTTTTGTTAGGGGGCTCATTAAGGAAATATAATGCAAACTTATGTTGTTTTAAATGGGACACCCTGTATATTTTGACGTTTTTGGTTTCCTTTTTTAATTCTCATTCACCTGATATATTATATATCTATTTTCAATGGTTGGAGCTACAGTGCAAATGAACCATTTATGGATGTTCTCGGGTGGAACATCCTTAAAAGATTGAACACTCAGTAACGAAATGTAATTATTTTAATTAATAAAAAATAAAACCAGATTAAAAAATAAAAACAATAAACTTATGAAACAACAAAAAACATTGTAGACAATTAATCTACCTAATCTACCAATTCAGCATTACCAAAAAAAAAACAATGAACTAAAAACAAAGTAGGTAAATATAGCTGATTATTGGTTGGAGATTATTTAAACGAAAAACTTTTCAATCGATGAAAACGGAGAGCATTTTGAACATTTAATGTAATTTTTACATTCTTATAAAATTAGTTATAGGTAGATTAGTTGTCTACAATGTTTCTTGTTACATTGATTACATTTTACATTTTTTTTATAATAATAATAATAATAATAATAATAATAATAATAATAATAATAATAATAATAATAATAATAATAATAATAATAATAATAATA
>CAJUYI010000042.1:136412-149361 GCA_910591695.1 Galerucella pusilla
CCAACTTTAAAAATTGTTGCTTACATTTTTCAAATTTGTTGCGGGAATAGAGCTGTTTAAGGACACCGTGAACAGTTCCAATTCGGTAAAATTCATCTTCTACACTCATTATGACGCCCAATATATTTCTATGATCTGATCGACTTCGATCTACATCTGGAATGGGTACTCACACGGACATGCCGACAGTTCCTGGTTTAAATAGAGGTTTTATTGTTAACTTCGACCGAAACTGGAGTTTCGCGTTGGTTGGTTTACATACTAACCAACTCGTAGGTTATTATGTATTACTACCAATATCAGGTTCTCACTTTATCCAACTAATGTGGATAGTTTAAAAACTAGCCAAAAATGCTAGCTAATTTGTGTAAATTCCTTGTGGTTTGAGTTTTAGCGACAAATTTTGTATATTTTATAAACTAACTGGATAGTATACAAACCAGCTATTACTCGTAGCTATTTTAGTGAAAATATGATTTTTCATCAAAATAACCAGGCAGTTGGATAGTTTGTATACTATCCAACTAGTTTATATACTAGCCAAGTAAATACTTTAACCGTAACATATATATTTTTGGAAATTTTCAACAATAAGCTCAAGAATTTTCTATTCATTTTATGCCATAGATTTCAGTTGAACATATACTGAGCATTTGTAATAATGATATTTATCAATTTTCATTAATAAATTCATTCTTCGTGTCACACACTTACAACAACAACTATTTTTTTTGTAGGTTCCTCTAGTTCCGTACATTCCTTGCTTAAGTGTAGTATTCAATTTATACTTGATGTTTGAACTGGATTTGCAAACATGGCTACGATTTTTAGTGTGGTTGTTAATTGGTAAGATATTTATATAATTGTAAGCCATGTTTTTCAGGTTTGAGCCAGAGGATGTTTGTACTTATGTAATTTGGGTGACATTCACTGAATACCTATTGTGCCCGTTACTTCTACTTAGTTTCTGAAAAGAGCCTCAGAAACTAGTAGCTCCTTTAGCCCATTCCCCGGAGGAATTTTAGGATATCTGCAAGCTTCTCTTCTATCCAGTAATCTCCCAGGTACTGTGCCCTAGAATTCTGAAGTGCTGTGAAATTGCAAAGTATGTGGATGGAAGTTTCTTCTTCCATACCACAAAATCTACATTCTTCTTCCTCATGCATTCATTAGATCTTAACTGGTTGTAGTCACCCAGAAGAATATTTGATTGTCTAAGCCATGCTAGATCTTTCCAATGGTCAGATCTTCTCTTATTCTCGGCTCTACCTCTTTCTTTCAATATTACATTGGAGCTGGGGTCCGGCCCCCAAAAAGGGATTTCAGTCCCCCTTTTTCCTAATTCATCTGCTATTTCATTTCCTCCTATTCCAGTGTGTCCTGGAATCCATAGTAAGGTTAGTTCTCGTCAGTGCTTTAATGGTTGCTTGACTATTCGACATTATTATTATCCTTCATCTTCTATATCCTTTATCAATATTGAACTGAGCACACTTTCTTATTGCGTGAATTTCCGCTTGAAAGATACTTATGGTTTTTCCCAAGCTTTTAGAGTGATTGGTTCCTTGCCCATCAAATGGCATTATTTCCAAATCTGGTAATGTCATAGGATAGATGACATTAAACCTTTAACCAGATGTTTTTATGTCTGAGAAGAAATCAGATTTTAATATTTAGTAAAATTCAGACCAAATTTATCTCTTGTCATCGATCTTGATCATAGTTTTTATTTTCAGGTTTTGTTATCTACTTTACCTACGGTATCAAACACAGTAGCGAAGGAAAAAGTCTCAAAGATAAAAAAGAAGCGAAAGAAAGATTAGAGAAGGAAACAACAACAACGACGTTTTGAAGTGATCACATTGATCATCAAGGTTAAAATTAAACACAAAATTAATTCGAACAATGTAATGTTCTTAACATAGTTAAGTTCATTCTTTTGACATGAACGAAACTAGTTGTACAATGTTTATCATAACAGATTGTGTGATTTTTTTAACATTATCATATTCCAACTACTTTTTTAAATAAGTATGAATACTTGGAATTCATATTTATTGAGAAAAAATCAACGTAGACGAGTTAGTGAAGAATAAGCTAACCTTTTGGTGTGCCGAACTTTAAAATTAGACAAATTTTAAACGGTTTTGACCACTTTTGTCATATTTATAAGTTTGAAGAAGCTGATTCTGGTTTGTAGACCATTTCAAAAGATATTTCTACTTATTCTACGTACCATAACAGTTTTTTTGTCTTTTAATACTTATGGATATCAGGATTCTGTCCGATAGATAATGTAGGTATGGAAATATTTTACGGAGAGCTTTGCAATACTTTTTTTCATACAGAAGAACCAACGAAAGAGAGATCAAAAGAAGAAACCTTGTCTTGTTTGAAAGAAACATATTTAGCTACTTGTGGGAAGAAATGGAGCAAATGCAAAATTGTTACAATAATAATAATTATTATTAGGGGAAACGATTTTTGCCTTTAACGTAAACTCCAGTCGTGCGCCGGTGCTGACAGACAAACAGTATTTTTTATACAAGGAGTAGGAGCTTTAAAAGTATTGTCAAAATGTATGAAATAAGCCCAAGTATTAAAAAATATTTTTCAAATTTTGTAGACTCAATAATAATTTTATTTTTAATATTCTTGGTTACCTTATATTTTGTACATACAGTGTGACCCATTTTGTTTGGAAGCACCCCTGTAAAATTCGCATTTCTCAACCGGTTTTGATTTAATTTTTTTTCTTAGATTCAGTATCAAAATAGCTATTTATGCCATCAGTTACAAAATGCATATTTTTGTGTAACTCACTTCGTTCGTTCCGCAAAAACTCACAAGTTACACAAAATTTCATTTCGTAACGTATTGCATACAAGATTTTTTCTAATTTTGAAGAAAGTAATAAAAAAATAAAATTTAATATAATTGATAAAAATTTGTAAAACATAAATTTAGTTTGTTGCTGTTACTTCATGTTAGTTGTCAGTTTGACATTTTGTAAAAAAGTCTAGACGGAAGGTTTTTAGCGAGATTGATATATTTTTAGTTTTATTTTTAAAAAATGAGTGCTTCAAGTTCTGAAGAGCTACCAAGCGATATTGAAGAGGCAGCAGGTAATGCTCTACTATCAGTAATTCCCAAAAAGTCAAAGGCAGTTTATGATTTGGCATACGAAAAATTTGTCACGTGGTGTGATGAGAAGAAAATTAAACATGTTAATGAGAATGCTTTACTTGCATATTTTGAGGGTAAGAAAGATCTAAAAGTTTCCACATTATGGACACTTTACTCAATGTTAAGGTCTGAACTAAATCTGAAATGGAATATCGATATTAAAAAATATACAAATTTGGTAGCGCATATATTAAAAGGCAAGCGGACGGGTACAGTGCAAAAATTTTTATTAAAGAAGATTTTGCCAAATTTTTAGTGGAAACTGATGACAAAGAATACTTAATGGCTAAAGCTGCAATGATAATTGGAATGGCAGGAGCATGCAGAAAAGCAGAATTAACATTTCTTCCAGTTGAAAATGTTATAGACGAAGAAAGCCATTTTCGCGTTGATATCCCACCTTCAAAAACAAAAGTTATACGGCAGTTTGCAATTACAACTGGAGACATTGAAAATACGAATCTTGTTGAAATATTAAGAAAATATATCAAGTTGCGTCCCCAGGTTCTTAAACACAACAGATTTTTTGTAAAATATGCGAATGGAAAATGTATCAGAAATCCTGTGGGAATTAACACATTTAGCAGTCTGCCAAAAGTTATTGCACAATTTCTTGGTCCTTCAAATCCTGTTCTATATACTGGCCACTGCTTCAGAAGAAGCTCTGCCACTTTCCTAGCAGACAGTGGCTCTGATATTTTAAAATTAGAGGGGCATGGAGGTTGGAAATCTACATCTGTTGCGGAGGGATATGTTGAAAATTCCACGAATAATAAAAAACTTATAGCGCAAGAAATATTTGGTGAACATCTAATGCGATGTGCGCCGCTTCCCAAATAGCAGCAAGTTCGAGCAATGAAAAAAATATGTCGTCGGGAATTAATTTGAATAATTGCAATAATTGTGTTATCAATATTTATAATAATTAATTAATTTATAATTTATGTTTTTAACTTGTATTATAACAGTTTAATAAATAGTTTAATTCTTTTTGTCACTAATTTTGAAATACATTTTTCGTCACCAATGCATAAAATTTTACTTTATGCAACTAGTTACAAAAAGTAAGACGTTTCATAATGTCAATCAGTTTTAAAAAGTGTCACTTTATATGTCAAAATTAGAAAAACAGTATTTTGGCACAAATGTTCATAGCTTAATTACTATTTTCAACGCCCTCTATGTTAATTTAATTTTTATTTGGCCAAAAAATATAAAAGTAAATTTGGCGATTTTTTGTCTCCAATATGACTATACCACAACCACTGGATTTAGAATCATCACAAAAGTAAACTAGCAGAATTTTATAAAAAAAAATTTATTAACGACAAAGTTATTACATGAATTTGGAAAAAGTGGTAGGTATTTTCATTAATTTCTTACGTAGAATGTAGACAAATTTTTGGTATGGCAACATGGTAAACAAAAACTTAGACTCAAACATATTGCACAGTGAAAATTCGAAGCCGATAAATTAACCCGTTCTGGAGTTATAGCTTCTGAAAGTAATGTAAAATTGTGCTATGAAAATTTATGCCAATTAAAATACTGTTTTTGATACTGAATCTAACAAAAAAAAAAATTAAAACAAAATCGGTTGAAAAATGCGGATTTTACGGGGGTGATTCCAAACAAAATGGGTCACACTGTATGTAGGTATAGTTCGACAAATCTATCTGAACCTGTGATATTACCAAGTTCAATAATAATTATTTGAAAATAGACTTTTAAATAAAAAGTTAAAAGGATAACATTTTTCTAATAGTGTTATCGAAATTCATATTACCGTGACTCCAAACGAACTCAGTTGGTGAAGATCAGCCCGCTGCTATGCAACCACCTGACTAACTATTGGTAAGCACGTGCGTGTGGTCTTCCCTTTCATTTCGACTATTGACTGATATTGTTTTATCGGCCTATTCACTAACAGTGAGAGCTCCTACGAGAGTACACACTTAATAAAGTGCGCATGCGAGCTTTCTCAAAATTGCAAATTATAATATAGCCCGCATGCGCACTTTATAAGTGTGTACCCTCGTAGGAGCTCTCACTGTTAGTGAATAGACCCCCTTGTCCCTCCACTCCTTACCGCCACCGCGTAGCTTCAGACAGGTTTGCCAAACGTTTATGATGATTCATAGTATTATTATCTTAGTTTACAGATTTATAGTGATTTTTTTAATAAATACTCATTACTAATAGTATTTCAGATGATTTTTATTTCTTGTTGAAACAATTTAAAAAATAATTAGGTATACCTATTATTAACAAATATCAGATGTGAAATAAAACGCGATATATTTTTTGTAAAATTATATTTACCGTCGGTTTTTATAATAAATGTTTGTAGAGACTGAAAAAATAAAATAAAAATAAAGTAAAAAGTTGTTTTAAATCCACCTTTTGAATTTAACACATATTAAATCCCATATATTTAGCGATTCAGATTTCTATATGACGTTACATGTCATATCGAGTCCTTCTCTTTTCCTAATCATCCTCTCCACTACGCCACTTATCTTCATCCTTTCCTCCTTGCCCCTCATCCACATTATCTCCACAATGTTTTCCCAATACTCCGCCTCCCCTAGTTTATTTTACAACTTTATGGAGGTAACCTACTTTCGACCCACGTCCAGTGAGCACCTGTGACACTAGTTCACCTCTCCGGTCCACCCAATCTCTCCTGCTTCAATCGCTCCTTCCAGCGCCCGCATACTCTACCCACCTTCTCTCCATTTCCTCATCCATCCATTCCTGTACTTCCTCTCTGGTCGCACCCCTCCAGCGTTTCTGTCTGGCTCTAGCCATCGAAGTCCAATGGATAGGACCATAGAGTAATAAATGTGGTAATAAATAAGAGAGATGTTAAACGTGTAGTGTTTCGTGGCACAAAGTTACCACTAGCGCCTACCTTGGCTACTGGTACGAACTATCACTCAAGACGCGCGCTTTTCGAATGTTCAAGCTTTCAGTATACGCGTAATATTATACAATATTTGCAATTGAATGATTTTGCACTTCAATATTTTGTTTTTCAGTCTTTCAAGTCAAGTCTTCAAAAACTAAGAAATAACATTATTGTGCTAAATCATTCAGCTGCAAATATTGTATTCGAATAATATTAATATTTAGAGGCTTAAAAATAATCAAAGATTATTTAAGGACCACAATGTCACAAGGGAGGCTCACCGATTTAGGAATTTTGTATGTCGAAAAAAATATTATTAAAACATTGGATTTGGATGTAGTTGTAGATTTGTTTGCAACTAAACTCTTCTTTAATGTCTAAACGTCTAACGTTTTGCAAATAATGTGTTCCTGTGTAAAATAAACTTTAAAATAGTGCCAGAGTGTTTTGTATCCCATTTATTAATACTAGTTGAAATTTTACAAATCTGAAATATTTAAATTAGGTACACGGATATCTGTATAAACCGAAATAATCCAAATTTTTACTGCCCACCCTCCAAATTTTTGTGCCGGGTATCGCCCAACCGAAAAGAAAAAACTGGCGCCGCCACTGTATATGCAACTACCTATAAAACATATTATTAAATGGAAATAATCGATAAAGGTCCCAAGAATATATAAGTTCTTTTTAAACCTTTCAAATTATTAAACTCTAATTAATGTATAACAATAGTTAAATCTACGAAATATATAGTTTATTTTTTCTAGTGTTTAGAATCAACTGTATATAGGCAAAACACATACACGATTGAGTGCTCTTTTAATTTCACTACCGCGCACCTTGAGTGACACTACCCTGGTGATCCCATCTGGACCTGGGTGCATATCTGTAACGCGTCCAAGAGGCCATTGAAGCGGAGGAGCCTTGTCATCCTTAACCAAGACCATAGATCCCATTTTTAACATCAGGTGGCAGTTAGTTTTCCATTTCTGTCTAGTCTGGAGCTCGTTCAGGTACTCTAGCTGCCATCTAGACCATAATTGTTGAACCATCAACTGTATCGATTGCCATTTGTCAAGACGGTTCTCAGGAACATGGGTGATGTCAATCTCTGGCGTCAAGGTGCGTCCAATTAAAAAGTGGGCTGGCGTCAAGGCTGTCTTATCATCAGGATCGCTAGACATAGCGCAAAGCAGTCGAGAGTTCAAAATACCTTCTACCTGATGCAACAATGTACAGAATTCTTCAAATGTCATAGATTTACAACCCATTACCCTTTTTAAGTAAAACTTCACGCTCTTTATTCCTGCCTTCCATAAACCCCCAAATGTAGGAGAACTTGCAGGAATAAAATACCATTTAATTTTTTCTGTCAAAAGACCTTGAGCTATATCTTTATAGTGACTCTCTAAAAATTCATGAACAGCATTCAATTCTTTGTTTGCACCTATATAATTCGAGCCGTTATCAGAGTAAATGCTGCAAAGTTTGCCTCTCCTACTAATAAATCTTTTAATACTTGCCAGAAAAGCATTGGTTGTAAGATTCGACACCAATTCAATGTGGACAGCCTTAGTACTCATACAAACAAAAATGCAAATTAAGGCTTTCGTCAGCTTTTAGCACCTCTAGTTTTTCGATCCTTAATAAGAAATGGACCTCCATAGTCTGTACCTACGTTTTGAATTACAGAAAATCCATTTCACCGACAATGAGGTAAATCACCCATTAAATAATTTAAGATCTTTGGCTTGGCTTTAAAATAACGTACACATTTACAGCAACTTCGTGCTGAAATAGGCCAGTATTTTTGCCTTATGGAAAAAATCAATTGTTGAGTGCCACAATGAAGCAAACGTTCATGTTCATTAATTAGAATCCTTTTTGTTCAATTGTGATTATTTGGAAAAATAATTTGATGTTGACAGTTAAAAGGAATGTTACTATTTCTTAAGCGACCACCAACTTTCATTAAATCTTCATGAATAAAGGGGTTTAAAGAAAGAATTCGACTTTTGTTTGGTATGTCTTTATTATTAGTAAGTAAAGTAATAGCAGACTTATACAGCAAAGTTTGGGAAACAACATCAACTGATGCAAATCTGCTCTACAGAAACTTTCACAATAATGTACAGTTGTTGTTTTTTGCCCAATGACAAAAATAAAAATTTCAAAAACCCCTTGGATAAATCAGCAAGTAAGAAATTGTCAGAAATTGCGTAATCAAGCTAATAAAAAATGTAAATATACCAAGTCGCCAATTGACTGGGAAGATTTTAAAATTAAAAGAAACAAAGTTACAAAAACGATTCGGGAACAAAAAAAGATTCACTACCAGGAAAAAGTTGACAATGCAAAAAATGATACTAAGAAAATGTGGTTAACCATTAAAGACATTATAGGACAAAAAATCCAAAAACTTAATTTAAATAACATAGATTTCGAGGGATATAATGACACAATACAGGAAAATTTTAATAATTTTTATAATGATAGCATAAAAAATATAGAAAGTAGTATAGAACATAAAAAGTATCCAATAATTTGGCAACAACAATTAATGCATATGGATGAAATGACAAGCTTTCGGAAAATTACTTTAAACGAGCTAAGAAAGATTGTGTTTAACTTGAAGAATAAATGTACTAGTGATAACTGCTTTAATGTTAAGATACTTAAAGATTTATTTTGTGTTGTTGGTTGCCCTCTATTAAACATAGTAAACACTATAATACGTAATGGTGTTATACCAGATGATTTGAAGACTAGCGTGATAGTGCCAATTCCAAAAGTGCCATGTCCATCTAAACCGGACGAATGCAGGCCTATTAATCTTCTGTCTGTAGTAGATAAAATCATTGAAATAGTGCTAAAAGATCAGCTACAACAGTTCTTTGAGAAAAATGGTCTACTCTACAAGGGACAGTCTGGATTTCGGAATCATAATTCTTGTGAAACTTCGATACAATTTGTGTGTTCGAGGTGGAGAGGGGAGATAAATGAAAATAAAGTAGTGCTAAGTGTGTTTGTAGATTTAAAGCGGGCGTTTGAAACTATAAATCGGAAGCAACTTATTGATAAATTGAGAATTTATGGCATAACATCATCGTCATTAACACTACTTGAAAACTATTTAACAAATCGTCATCACGTAACGAGGATTAATAACATTTGCTCTAGTAAAGTGGAAAGTTGTTACAGTGTACCGCAAGGTAGTGTGTTAGGGCCATTACTATTCATCATATAGGTTAATGATCTATGTCATGTTTTTAAAAAGTATTTTGTAAATTTATTTGCCGATGATACACTTATATCCGTTGCTAGCAGTGATTATTACCAAATTACAACTGTATTAAATAATGAGCTGCAGCTTTTGTACGATTGGTTATGTGCTTCTAAATTGAAACGAAATGCTGATAAAACCAAATATATGGTTATTGGTTCTAGAAACAATTGTTCTAGATTTATTGCACAAAATAATAAAATCGTGTTAAATAATATTCAGATCGAAAGAGTAAAGACAATGAAATATTTAGGTGTCAATATTGACCCTCAGTTGACTTTTGACATGTATGCGGACTATTTATGTAAAAATTTAGGCAAAAAATTGGATTTTTTGGGAGAATTGCAAGAGAGTTATCTGAATGGTCAAAAAGATTAGTATACAATTCTATAATTCTTCCTCATTTCAATTACTGCACATCATTGTTAGTTTCATGCTCCAAAGAACAACTAACTCGTCTGCAGATATTGCAAAACAAATGTATGAGAATATTACTCAAATGTGGTAGGCAGGGCCCCCGCTACCATATGTGCAAAGTGTGCAATGCACACGGGCGCCATCCTTTAGGGGCGCCAAAACCCAGGGTCCAAAAAAAAATTGCAAAAAAATTTAATAAAAGTTGAGAAATTAAATAGGATTAGGTATAAATATACACGAAATTTTATTAGTATGTCATCCAGTTATTGCCGATTCCTATGTTGCGAGAACATGTCAGGCGGTAGTTTCTTGATTTTTCCTGTTCAGACATGAATAACGCCTGGAGCGCTATAAAAGCGATGCATCGCCAGAGGCGTTTTTAAATCGGTTAGTTCACTGGACCGTGCAACAAGTGAATAAAAACAAGTAATCCTATTAATTTTTACATATAAAGTTATTTTTATTTTGTCAAGTGTTGTGTTGTATAATATTTTGTTTATTACTTTTTTTTTCTAAAAAATTAAGTGCTGAATACCTGCTGACTGCAATTTCAACGGTTTGATTTTTTATAAAATGGTAAGTGTTCCCTACTTTATACTATCAACATTAACCCTTTATAGGATACTGGTTATAATTAATTTTTTTTTACCCAAATATCTTTTTATTAATTGAAAGTTCATGTACGAGTTTAAAAAAGTAATTGGTTTTTTATCCATAACTCGCTTAGTTTTTATGCTATCGATCTTTTTAAAAAACCATTTTGTAGGGTTTTTTAAGGGCTATAAGATCAAATTAGTTTAATATCTTTTCTGCCTTTATTTTTGAAAGGATTTAAGCTGAAAGGGCTCGAACAAATTGCTTTTTACTCAAATATGCAAACTTTAATCGGCCATATCTTACTTAATAATAATCTGCCCTATAAAGGGTTAAAAAATATTGCCTACTTAGTTAACTTTTTAAGAATATTTCCTACCCTACCCACATGGTGCTTGTTATTGTGCTTACTTTAGAAGTTAATGCCTAATTCCCATGAGTACTAATTATTTATTTGTTTTTTCAGGATAAAAGAAAGAGACCTTCAGGTGCGAAGTTTCGCGAGCAAAAGAAACTGAGACTACAAGAAAGGGGAAAATGGCTGGATCTTTAAAGTACTTCTTGCAAAACAATCAAGATTCCACGGAGACTATCGATGTTGGTGCGACCGAATCGTCCGAATCTCAAGATTCTAAATCCGTAATATCAATAACCGTGAGTGGACCATCTGAAATTTCAACAGAGGCGACCACGGTAACATCAGGTCCTGCAACAAGTGGCGGCGGTTCTAGCAGCAAAACAGCTTCTACTAATGCAGAGCCCGATGAAGCGATGACACCTGATTGGCAACACTTGTCTTTGCTAATTAAGAGATACGAAACGTCAATTTTACACAACAGTTATATGATCACTTGGGTAAATTTAAAAAAAATGTTGGAGACATCTACGACTGTTAATGCTTATCATCTGCGGATTTTAGAAACGGAAAAAAAATATTGGCGAGACGTGTTGGAAAGAATTATTGTGATTGTTAAGTATTTATCTACACAATGCTTGGCATTTCAAGGTTCTTCTCAATTACTTTTCGAACATGATAATGGACATTTTCTAAAAGCTGTTGAGATGATTGCCTCTTTTGATTCAGTGATGAGACAGCACGTTAGCCGAGTGTGTAACTCCCAAAAAAAATCTGTTAAAATGACTCATTATTTAGGCGTGCAAATACAGAATGAAATAATTGAATTGTTGTCGTCTAAAGTAAGAAATAATATTTTAGAAATGGTTCGCAGTTCAAAATATTTTTCAATAATATTGGATTGTACATCAGACACTAGTCATACTGAGCAAATTAGTCTTGTTCTGAGGTATGTTGTCCTTAACACCACTTCAAAAAAGGTTGAAGTTGAGGAAAGTTTTATTGCGTTTTATCCAATACTGGACTCTACAGGAGAAGGGATATATACATTTGTGAAAGAAAATTTGAAAAAATTAAATTTAGAATTAAAAAATATTAGGGGACAAGGTTATGATAATGGGACAAATATGAAGGAAAAGCATGTTGGGCTTCAAAAACGCATTCTTGATGCGAATCCGAGAGCCCTTTTTGTACCTTGTGCGGCTCATACTTTGAACTTAACAGTAAATGACGCTTCTAAGGTGTCAGGTGCTACAATAAACTTTTTTAATCTTGTGCAAGAGTTATAAAATTTTTTTTCGTCATCCACAAAAGGGTGGTATGTTTTGAGAAAAAATGTCCTCGGGTTAAGTTCAAAGCCTCTAAGTGAGACAAGATGGTCCAGCAGAATTGACGCAATAAAACCCCTTAAACTTTATTTAATTAAGGTTTGCGAAAGTCTTCTAGAAGTGGCTGAAGATAATTCCTTTCACATTGATGCAAGACATAAAGCGAGTTCCCTCTTAACGTCTGTACAAAATTTTCAATTTATTTGTGGAATTATTATTTGGCATGACGTTTTATTTCATATAAATATTGTCAGCAAACAAATGCAAAGTGCTACAATTAATATTAAAGTATGCCAAACCTACCTAAAAAATTTAGTTGATCACTTCCAGCAATATAGATCTGACCCATCATTTCAAGAAATTCTTGAACAAGCGAAAGAAGTAGCGTCCTCTCTCGAAATTGAAGAATACTTTCCACCATTACCAACGGTTAGGAGGAAATTTAAACCAAAACTGTTTGACTATGAACACCGAGATGAGACCCCTCATGATCCAAAAACCGCCTTTAAAATTAGTTTTTTCTTAAAAATTATAGATCAAACTTTAAGCTCTCTAAAAAACCGATTTGACTTATTAAATGAGTATGATAATATTTTCGGATTTTTTAGCGACATATTCAAATTAAGTGACAGCGATCTTTTAAAACATTGTTCTGTTCTTGAAGAGCGACTGACAGATCAGGATAATAAGGATATAGACTCCATTGATTTGTTTAATGAAATTAAAGCGTTAAAGTTGTTTTCATTACCTGATGATACTGACCCCTTAAGTATTTTACAATATATATTTGAAAACAATTTAATCTCCACCCTTCCAAACGTAAGCATTTCACTAAGAATTCTTTTAACATTGCCTGTATCTGTAGCTTCTGG
>CAJUYI010000042.1:159361-173987 GCA_910591695.1 Galerucella pusilla
TAGTTTAATAGGTGGTAATTTAACCAATGCCTGAATATTACCTCCCTGATTCAACTTTCCACACTGAATTGATTCATTATTAGTAGACGCACTATCTGCATTTTCCATTTTAAAAATTTCGCAAAATGATTGCATTGAACTAACAAGCTCAAAATAACATTCTTCAAAGGTTTTAATTTCATCATCATTACCTAATATCTTCTAATAATTCAATTTGCTCCTGAACTTCATCAAATTCATTATACAAAGGTGAAACTTTCTCTAATCCAACTTGAATTTCTGTAATTAACTTTTTACAAACCTCATTCTCTTTAACATTATCAAAATAACTCTTAATCCTAGTAAGTTTTCTTTTCACCACTCCCCTTTTAACCTTTAGAACCCTCAATTGTTCTGCAGCCATTGTTGCTCAGAGTAAAAGATATAATGAAATATAATGTCACTTACCAATGATGGTAAAACCTTTTCACAGACACCGGCCGCTTTGCTTGTCAAGCTTCCTGATACAGCAGTTAACCTCACTATTTTTTAAATGACAATTTAATTTATTATTCGGCTTATCCGCTCAAAAGGACCAAAATTTATGTTTAATCTCGGGCTAATCAATGATTATTGACCATATTCCTTGAGTCTACATTTATTTTCATTATTTACATTCAAAATTAAACAGAGAGATTTGAAATGTGTAAAAATGAATTAACTTTCAAAAATGACTGACATTCTCAGCATAGTTATACGTATACAACAACTACTATGCATAAACATTCCCTCCTTCCGAAAATATTGCATTTCTGTTTTCACACATTGATGAATACTGGTAGAAGTAACCTGCTGTCTTCTAATTGGAATAGTACTATTTACATCAATATTCTTCCTTATCGCTAGTTGAAGTTTTTCTTTAATCGACAATGCAGCATTATCCGATTTTGGAGTTGATGGGCCCAAAATCTGACTGAGGGGGATGTTATCTTCATCCTCATCAGCGGAATCATCGACCTATTTGTATTTTCTGATTACTCTTCTAGAAACTCTCACGGAAACAACGGATCCGCGCTGTTGTCAGCTTGGCATTTTTTACCGAAATTACCGGTAAAAAATGTCGATTTCTACATCGGTTATTCAATGAACTTTTAAGGCAGTAAATCTATGGATCTAAAACCGTCAAAATATTTTTAAATTTGTGCAAATTTATTTCTTAATGCAGTCTAAAAATTTTTAACACGTGACGTAATTCAAAATTATCAAAAAAAACGATTCTATCCAATTTAGAAATGTTGAACTGAAGTACCTACCTATTACTTGAGTATTTTTTTAATGAATAGCGCAGATTAAAAGTAATTTTCCATTGCTTTGATAAAAAGACATTATCTCAATACACGTATAAATTTACTTATAATACGATGCAGATGTATGTTTAGATAAAAAAAAAGACTTATATGATTCGGAGAAATACAGTAAACAATAATATATCTAATCTATGTTATGTAATTTTGTCTAATCTGTCTTCAAGGTTTATGTGAAACACAGAAAATTCAAATTGAAAACTTCAATTTTCTGAAGAAATATGAAAAAAATTTAAATTTAGATGAAGTAACACAAAATTCTTATGCCGGTTGAAAGTAAAAACACTATAGGTACTTCAATTTTCTGTAAATAGGAATTGGCTGAAAGAATGTTTCTAAAAAACCAAAGCTTTTACATTTTTCGAAAGTGAAAAATATAATGTCCTTTTTTAGTTTATTTGCAGAGCATGTTACACTCAATTTAAATTCAACGTTTCCAGCTACCGTTATCAAGAATAATTGAGTTTTTATAAAAGTCTGGTCCCCCATCTACAAATTGTTGTCTAGCTGTCGAATTTTTTCATAGTGTCAGATAGAATTTTATAAAAACTTAAATATGTGCTATTGTAATTGAATTACGCCCTCTAGCAGTAGACATACAAATTTAAAAATAACTTCCAGGTTTTTCTCGAAGCCATTTATGTTATAAATTTTTTGACACAGCTGTACTATTCTTATTGGGACATCCAGTACAGACCATTGAAGCCTCCCTTAGTCCATCCCAAAGTGCCACACTGGGACCACGGAGAATAGTACCTATATTATCAACCAATGTGGTGGAGAATATTATTATTGACCGAGCACCAAGATTATTTCGCGAGGGGCTTTGCCCCAAGCGGAATAAGTTGCGAGGTTTATAAATGTCTTCAACGCCATGGTGTATATACAGTTTTCTCCACTACTAGCCAAATTTAAAACAAAAATTAAAAATAAATCACTAACGCACCACGAGAAGCGTTTACTCCGTCGTCTGACCGACAAGTACACTGTCAGTTTTCGATATATGAACGTACTAGTTATGTCATCAGTCATTTTTGGTTGAGCGCGAATTTTAAACTAATGGAATTTTTATTCAAATAATGATAGGTAGTTTCAAGCAGCAAATATGTTGAAGACAATCTCCTGGGTATACAAAATTATGTTACACAAGTTTTTGTTGAACTACCCTCTCTGAATTCTCCAAATATTTGAATTTGTCCATTATTGAACTAGGTTAATAATAGAAAAAATTATTAACCACTAATAGAGAAATTCAACCGGATATTGTTATTATTCGCTAGTGTTGTTAGAAGCATGAATCATTTAAATTAGTTGTTCAATGTTCAAACATAAGTAATGAATAGTAAATTACATTACGAGTGCGAAAAGTGACATTCTTCCTATGTGATCGTATGAAAATTTATTATTTTATATTAACCCTTTCGGTACGGCTCGATTATCGGATATTTTTCCCTCACAGACGTCGAAATTGCAGTGCTCGACAGACGAGTGACGGATATAAACGTCAAATACCAAATATACTTTGGCAAGTTTATCTGAAACCGTGAAAGGAATGAGGTCGAAAACATTCGACATTGCCACATTTAACTATGAAAAAAAAAGTGCTTACTATGTAGTGATAATAATTAGAAAAGGGTCTTTTTATTACCAACAATATTAAAAATATGATTAAACGTTAATTTTATAATGTACTAGTTTCCTTGGATTTATTCTATTAACATTATTTTTTCAATTTATGAATATTCAAAGATGACCACTTTTCCAAATATGTTATGGGCTTTTTGAAGCTCTGACAGTGTTGTACGAAAACCATAATGACCACACCCTCCGAATGGGCCTTTTCAGTAATTTTTTTATTGGTTTAAATTAAAGTCTTTTATGAAAAAATGTCTCCCTATTTTTTTATTTTTTTTTGGAGCTTGATTTCTATCCTAAAAAAATTATCAAAAGTACGGAAAGCAGCGCGCGGTTTGAACGTGACGTCACTCCTCCATCCCTCGTGACGTCAAAGAGCCTACGACCTTGAAAACGACAGACCGTTATTTCCATAGTATTTGTAAAGTTTGCTTCCCTGGTTTTTAATTTTGACATCTTATGTAACCTCGAAATTGATATTGATATTCTCTTTCATTTTGGATTATTTGTTTTTGTTAAAATAACAATATAAATATTGCCAAGCACAATATTCATTTACGTTCCTCGAGATGAAAACAGATGAAAATCATGGTTCGAAAAAGCAAAAGCTCCAAAGAAGTTGACCAACATGAGGAATATTTGCTTCTTCGTTGGATATTCTGGCCTCGGCCGTAACCGTAGCAGCATTTGGCCAGCCAATCTGACAAATACTGCCAACATAACTCCAGACCTTACGACGTCACTTGCCCCAAGGTCAAACGCGTGTTCAAATTACCCTAATATTTGTTAAATTTTTCATTCGGCTTTGTAACATTTATATTCGAAACAAAACTTCACAAAGTGGAAAATTATCAGTAAGCTTTCAAATAAAATATTTGTTTTGAGATTTAAGTATCTACTGAAAAGGCCCATTACATAATTGGTGATTTGTATCGACCAGCTTACTTCTTATTGGCAAGCGCGTGCGTGAGATCTTCCCTCTCACTTCGTCAGTTGACTGATATTGATTTATCCAGTGGCGTTGGTATTGTCAGTTACCTTTGTATTTTCAGTTTTACTTGGTAAAATAGGTACCGTACGCCATTTGTACGTTTGACAGATAGGCGCCATGTTTTTCCTCGCCTCTTACCGATCCCGTATAGCTTCAGATAAACTTGCCAAACTATAGGTAAAATGAGGGTAGGTTAGGTTTTGTTCAACTTGAATTCATGTTTAAATTAGAAAATAGCAATAGATATATATCAAAGGCATGTTTATTAAATAGAGCAAATGAAATTATTTATATAAATGAACAATAAAAAATACTGAACATAAATAACGTTAGCAGTTCGGGAGATGCCGACTGTCGGCTATATTCGGCAGTGCCAGATATATCCGACACTCGCCCACCTAAAACGATGTTTTGTGACGGATAAAGAAGTCAGGAGTCTGTACACAAGCATAAATTTTCATTAGCGTCGGATATAACTTGCGGTAGTCTGGAGATCAATTTGAACCTATAACGAGTATATCCGTCATTCGTCCGTGACGCACTTTTATTTTTGCCGGATATATCCGTCAATCGTACCGAAAGGGTTAATAAGTCATATAATATTCGTATCTCAAAATTTAATGATCCCTTGTAGACTATTGGAAAAGTCGAAAGGATTAAGATATGCAACTTATCACAACAATCTATATAACGTACCGAAATTGGATTATAGATAAATAGAAATTTGTCACTATAAGCACATAAATGTACCTACGTACTTAACGAGATTAAAGTGTATGATACATAATTTTGAGTAATAAGGTTTAAAGTACAAATGAATGCAGTTTAAAATTCAATTATGTACTAGTTACCTACAAAGCTGATAAATTTGCACCATTTTTTACTATAAAAAACGTATTATATGTTTTTTCTGTAAACTAAATATTTTAAAAATAAAACGGCAACAGCACTTGGGTCGTATACCTCTCCGACAGCGATAGTTGGAAATTGTGCGTTGAAAACTTTATATAAGACTTTTGGGTCATTTATAATGAGGCTGTACACGGTAAATCCGAAAAGTTTTATGGTTTCATTGCATCCCAAGCCTAAGTCAGGTCAAGTCAGTTTCTTAATTTCATTTTCCACGTTGCATCAAATCGCAGCGACTTGTTGCTAGGACAAATCGCTGCGAGAAAAACTACAATCAGCATAATCGATAGTTTGTTGATGCGACTCATCCAGGCATAGGGGAAACGTAACCTGTTGCCAACTTGATTGACAGAGACAGCAATGTCAGAGCGGAGCGCCAATAGAAATTTTGGGTTGTTGCGACCAAATCCACCAGAAAAGTTACCAAGTCGCGGCGACTTCTCAGTCGAAAATAGAGCAAGCTCTAATTCATGCGACCGACGCGCCCAACGAAAAAAAATTCCAAGCTGCAGCGTCAACTCGCACCGTGGAAAATGGACTTTAGACCGAGAAAAGAACTATAGTAAAAACCAAATAAAGTTGCGCTTACGTCATCATTGTGAACATTTGCAGCGTTGTCAGATTGTTCACGAAATATGGAAATTAACAGAAAATAACTGAAGTAAACAAAAAACGTAAATGTAGAAAATTTCACAATATTATAAATGAAAACTACAAAATTATCGATAGTTTGATAGTTTTCGTTTAATATAGTGTGGAGTTTATTCATTTACCTTTTTTGTTACTTAAATTTATGAATAGATTTCACAAAGTAAGGAATTCTAGAATAAAAGTGGTAAGGTTATGAGTTACCAAATCTTTTAATAAATAAATATAATAAAAATACAGGCAATAAAATAAAATATTTTTAATAATGAACGTATTTTCAAAGACAAAAACTAACATTGAACAAATCAACATATTGTGAAATGAAACTGGGCAGATTCAAATTCTTGTTCATTTTCTTCATCTGATTCAACATCAGTATTAAAAATTCACTATTAAAATTTATAACTATCGGACTAATTTCTGGACGATCAAATATTCTTTCCCTCTCATACCATTTAAATATCTCTCATTCAGTATGTTGTATATAGAATTTTTCCACATATCAGGAGTTATCATGTGCAGTGCCTCGTGCCACATGTTCAGGCAGTTATTCGTACTGTTACCATCCCTACCTTGTTGTTTAAAAAAAACAGTTTGATTATAAATATTTGTCACAAGAAAATTTTATAAAGCACGTAACTATAACCTCAAAAATCGATGACACTACACAAGTAGAAAAGTCACAAACAACGCGGCAACATGACATTATTTCTGGCAGTGACTATTTTACCGTCAATAATTGGAGGCTTCTTTATGAAAATTTTAACACAAATTTTTACATCGAGGGACGACTAAACCCAATAAAGCTATATTGCTTATAAGTACATTATTTTGCTAAAAAAGTTTTTTTATTGATTGGGATATCTTTAGAACCGATTAATTGACAAAGTTAAGTATATGCACTTTTCGATAGAAATGTAGCCACACATGCGATAGAAATACGACCTTGGTGACGTAAACGCAACTTTATTTGGTTTTTACTATATACTATCATATATACCTTCAAATCTCGAGATATTTCTAATGGTCTGTTCATCTGCTACAAGCTCTTCTAAGAATTTCAAAAACCAACATTTTAACTAAGTGCTTTCTGAGTATCACTTTATCATATTTTAAATCTGACGTTTCAAGTGCTTAAAATGGATCGATATGACTATCATAATTACAATTATTTCAAAGTAGTTGCTTAGTCACCTTGTAATTACATAATTTAAACAAGATAAAAATTGCAATTACACGTTGTGATTGAAAAATTTTGAAGAAAAATGTCAAAAGCATGATCAAAACGTATATTTTGTAAATGTAGTTCGTAGGAAAAATAGTGTACATCACTTGTGGGATGCAATATTTCCCACTCGTGTAATTGTGAGAAATGTATACTTTTTAACTGTACGAGAAAAAGGCATCATATTATCAGCAAACACAAAAAAACAGTATGGTTTTTTATACCAAAATTTATTTTCAAAAAATACAATCTGCGAGCTGCTATAATAAAATTAGATGTTGGCAATTGAGTTATAAAAATTCCTATTTATTCGATATTTGTTTTAATGATGAATGTATCCTTATCTTGATTTTACAATGCTTAAGTCATGCACCATCAATAATTTAAGATCTATAGACAACATCTAAGATGAACAATTTGAATTTCAAAATTCATCAATTTCAAAATTTTTTCTACTCGCGCTGCATTGCCTATTTAGACAACTCGATTGCAGCTAGCATTTAGGTGGGTCAAATCGCTTTGAATAGTATATTATTCAACAGCCATTATAATATGTGAGTAGAATACTATATTTTGTCCCACGACTATGAATTACCTGTTTAGGTAAACATTTTTTTCTATAACTAAAAAACTATATAGTTTATTACATTTTATAATAGTAGGTATATTACGTAACGTGTGGTAAGAAGCATTTTACGCACGAATGGAAAAGTTACGCACGATGCCGTGTAGCGGCGAGTGCGTAAAATGCTTTACAGCATGAGTTACGTACTATCCTTCACCTACGACCCACTTGTACTTGTATTTATGAAAAGCATAAGAAATAACAGTTACATAATTAGAGATGCTTGGTAAACTCCATCTCTATTACTCTATTACCAATGAAAGAAGCACATTAAAGAACTAACGTTTAATCATTATTAAAATATTGTTAATAATCGAAAGTCCATTTTTCAATTATAATCAATACATACTTTTAGCCCTTTGGGTTTTCATAGTTAAACGTGGCCATATCGAATGTTTTCAAATAGTAAATTTTGTATAAAATGGCGACGTCTATTGACAGTTGCTAAGATGTTGCTAGGGAAGCCGTGCGATTTACTTTACAGCCAGCTATGCGTTTTTTTTTACAGTGCGTAATAGACATCATTACATTGATACCGACTGTGTGTTATTGACTGATTACAGGGGGTCGTAGGTAAAGATTATTACTTCTTATGTTATTGAACAAATTAATAGGTATATTCAATTCACTGCCTGATCCACTTTCCATGTTAAATTTTCTAGTGATAGATATCAATCAAACACCAGTATAGTTATTGAAATTCTTTAATAACCATTTTGACATAAATCATACACGCTAGAAAAAAAACTGCATATAAAACATCTTGATACTATTATACATTATATCTTCATAGCCTGATGGTTTACGGCCCTGACTTGGAAAGGCGAGGAATTTTAGGGTTCGAATCCGGATCGCGGTGAACATTTATTTATTTTATTTATTTAATATATTGTGTCGTTTGTGTGAATAATCTTCAATATAATTACGTGTCATGTGACCTTTTCATTATCCACACCTATTATTCACTGTACGTCATTATACTTGAAGAAGCACACGTAAAATGTTAAAAACCATCATATGATAACAAATTAGTTTAAAAATGAAATGAGCACAGGTGGTTATTGACATTTCTCAATTGAATTTCAAGTGTTTAATCAAATTAACCTATATAATAGATAAATAAAAAAAAATTCGCCGGGGAAGCACGTTTTAAATTGTGCCAAATATTGTAGAAGTTTGTTGTTACATTACTTCTTGTTATTCAAGTTAATTATGTTTTACGAATTGGTACTGTAGTGTCTCATCATTTATGAGGTGGTGCCACACTACATTTTTAAATTCTATACATTATGGAGCGCTATTCTACTTTTTAAATTACTTAGCGTTAATGTATAGAACAAAATACATTTTTTATACATTTCTTAATAAATCTTTACCTGAAGGACGACTCGGGCTTTCTTATCATGTATTCATAGTTTCTTTCAATCTAAAATTGTTCTTTCCTCTGCTATTCATTGCTCGAATATAAAACATTTTGCTTTAAACAATATTAACCTATTTTCATATTTGAAAACATCTTGAACATATAATACCAGACCATTAACACTACCTTATATATCGTTTTATTACGATAAATAGAAATAGAAATTTCAAATATTTTGGAACTTTAGTTCTTTACGTCAGGTTATGTTGAGCGACCGGGGGTCGCGACGCAAAAGATCTGACCGTTACGTTACGTTACGTTATGTTACGTTGCTTCTTTATGTGCCTTGCTTGCGTGCGTGTGCTCTCTCCTGAGTCTCTCTCTCTCGTTTACGAAGCAGCGATTCATATGCTTCGGCCGGGAATCGAACTCGGGCTGCCCAAGTGGAAGGCGAGCATTCTACCACTGAACCACCGATGCTATATTAAAATTCTATGCAAAGCTGTTATTCGCAGTGCTGATGATATACTTGAATTTGTTCGGATAAATTTTTACTATTATTTCCATAATTTTGGAACTTTAGTTCTTTACGCCAGGTAATGTTTGAGCGACCAGGGGTCGCGACGCAAAAGATCTGACCGTTACGCGTTACGTTACGCTGCGTTATGTTGCATTGCTTCGTTATGTGCCTTGCTTTTGTGTGCTTGTGCCTCCTTAGTCTCTCTCTCGTTTACGAAGCAGCGATTCATAATAATAAGTATGCTCCTGCCCGGATTCGAACCCGGGCCGCCCGCGTGCAATGCGAGCATTCTACCACTGAACCACCGATGCTATATTGAAATTCTATGCAAAGCTGGTATTCGCAGTGCTGGTGATCTACTTGAATTTGTTGGGATAAATTTTTACTATTATTTCCATAATTTTTTTTTGCGCGATTAAGGGGTCTAGCACATTTACTTTTCGAAATACAGGGTATTGAAATTTTGAATATTGAATGTTTTAATTCGATAACTTTAAAATGGATGGATAAATTGATTTGACATTTGACAGGTTGTTTTTAAATGTAAAAGGGCATATTTTGAAAGAAATTGTAGTTTGTGCAACTAGTGTGGATATGATGGCCATATCGCACGAGGACGAAGTTTGAGCACGACGCCGTAGGCGGAGTGCTCAATCGTTCAAGTGCGATATGGACAATCCACACGAGTCAAACAGCATATTTTTTCTACGACCCACTTAAGAAAAAATCTAGAAAATTAAAATTTCTATAAACTGTAATATAACTTCAAATTAAACAATTTAGAATTCAATTTTATGTTTCCACTAATTTTGTGGTAAACGTACAGTTCTTGAATGTCCAATTTGTATAATGCTACGGTTCCATTTTTTAAATATACGATGCTGTTATTAGTAGATGTTGCCAGTCGGACTCCCTCATGAATTATTTAAAAATAAAATTAACAATAAAAAAAATCTTCCTCAGGGGGAATTTAACCCGGGTCTACTGCGTGAGAGTCTGGTATGCTTACTACTCAACCACCAAAGAATATGCAAATCGTTTATCTATAAAGTCAGATGTATTACATAATTTTTGCTTAAAAGGAACTAAAGTTCCTACCGTGTGTCACGCGACACGTTCCACCTTTTTTTGCGCGATTGATCTTTTTTGTTTATTTACAGCATCGGTAGGTACAGGACGGTAGGTTGTGTTCACTGGTTTCTAAGTTTAACACGTCGGTAAGTGATTTACTTACCGTTCAGACGTCGAAAAGTAATAAATAGCATAAAAACAATTTCACCAAAATGCAAAATATATTTTAAACTGATCGAGAAATATAAATGTCACTTTTGACATTTCGTTCATTTCGAAGAAATTTAAATTATTTTATTCGGAATTTATTTCAATACGATCGCGCAAAAAATGGTATAAACATCTCGAACGTTAAGGGTAATTACATCGTTTGCTTGTTGAAATTTTGAAAACTTGAATGTTTTAATTCGATAACTTTAAAATGGATGTATAAATTGATTTGACATTTGGCAGGTTGTTTTTAAATGTAGAAGGGCATATTTTGATAGAAATAGTAGTTTGTGCAACTAGTGTGGATATGGACAATCCACACGAGTCGAACAGCAAATTTATTCTACGACCCACTCAAGAAAAATCTAGAAAATAAAAATTTCTATAAAATTCTATTTCTATAAAATTTAACAATTCAATTTTATGTTTCCACTTATTTTTTTGTGGTAAACGTACAGTTCTTGAATGTCCAATTTGTATAATGCTACGGTTTCCCTTTTTAAATATAAGATGCTGTTATAAGTTGATGTTGCCAGTCGGACTCCCTCATGAAGGGTACCGTACCATTATCTATAATAATGAATATTCTGCTAAATATTTCAAACGTCTACCTGTTGTCGCTATTAATATCAAGCAGAATAATTATTTAAAAATTAAATTAACAATAAAAAAAAACTTCTTCACGGGGAATCGAACCCGGGTCTAACGCGTGAGAGTCTGGTTTGCTTACTACTCGACCACCAAGGAATATGCAAATTGTTTATCTATAACGTGAGATGTATTACATAATATTTTTTTTTCTGTTATTTAACGTCGGTCTATTTCTGCGACTGTGGCTAATCACCGACGCCGGGAGCACTCTATCCCTAACCGGAAATTTTGGCGAATCCACTAGTGTTCCAACCAGTGGTAGCGTTCTTTAACGAGCCCAACATCCATGGACTCGGGACCTCGGTTTTACGTCTCCTCCGAAAGACGGCATATCTACATTATACCTCGTGCTCATTGGTATAATGCCTGCGAGCTGTGATATGCTAGTCCGCTGCAGGCTGTACGGGCCCCATACGATGGTTTTCCCTGGCATGGTCGTCACCCATCCAAGTACTAACCATGTCCGACCTTGCTTGACTGTAATTATTACATAATATTTGCTTAAAAGGAACTAAAGTTCCTACCGTGTGTCCCGCGACACGTTCTACTATTATTATTTTTCACACCTTCAACTGAACTATAACTATTTTTCAGAGAGGGTTATTTTACGATAGCAACCAATGTTGACGCTTTAGTCGGTAGTCTCATCATGAAAGAGTGTAGTGTTTTTCTGAAGGTAAGTATACACATTCATTAGAAATTATATTTATGGTTAAACGTCTTCCATCCCGTTTAAACCGAACACTCTTTTAACAAATACATAACATAAAATTCAATATAGAATCATGTTTGGAAAGTAGACAAAATTAATATTAATACCTTTCAGAGTTTAGCTCCGCAACATAACTTAAAGGGGAAATACGTATAGAAAGCTGCCCTAAAAGAATTGCGCCAAATATACTTATGCCGCACTCTATATAATGAATAATGTTGTACACTATAATTATATTTGTCCACGACTATTTAATAATTTTAACATTTTACGTGTGCCAATTCAAGTATTATGACGTACATAATTCACCCGTGGATAATAGGTGTGTATAATGAAAAGGTCACATGATTTATAATTATATTGAAGATTATTCCTACAAACGACAATTAAAAATTTTCATCAAGAACCGGATTCAAACCTGCGACCTCGCTTTCCCAAGTAAGAGCTCCAAACCATCAGGCCATAGAGACACATATACGATACTATCAAGGTTTAGTATGTATAGGAGTAAATCGTATTATTTTATCTGGTGTGTATGATGTATGTCAAAAGTAAAAGTGACGTTTTTTTCAGAGGTCTATGCAATACTTGCATGTGCAATGGCTAATAAGCCTACAACAACAGGCAGATCAGGATCTACAGTGACAGTCAAGCCGCCCTTAAAGCACTTCAGAGCTATAGGGTGACATCTCGGCTAGTATGGGAATGCGGCGAAGAACTTGAAAGACTGGCGACTCGGAACAGTGTAACACTGGAGTGGGTCCCAGGTCATAAAGGAATCGCAGGCAATGAAAAAGCTGACGAACTCGCAAGAGTAGGATCGTCAACTCAGATGAACGGACCCGAACCTGCTGTGGGCATCCCCATATGCTTAACGAGTTCATGGTTAAAAGGGTGGTTGAAAGAAAAACACAATAAATACTGGAAGTACACGACCAGGCAAATACATGGGAAGAAATTCATAAAAGAACCATCAGAAAAAGTGGCGAAAGAACTGCTCTCAATGAGCAGGAACAAACTACGCACCATAACGGGGCTACTTACGGGACATTTTCCCACAAAGGAGCACCTAAACAAAATAGGGCTGTACAACGGAGACCTTACAAGCAGAATATGCAAAAAGGATACCGAAACAGCTCTGCATATACTATGCAACTGTTAGTCGCTGGACCACAGAAGGCAGAAACTGTATGGTAGACCCCAAATGACTCCAGAAGACTCCAAAGAACCTGTATGAGCTAATACAGGGAATGGAATGGCTGAATAGGTTGTAGTCAGAACACTAGGAGTATCCACAATAAGCCCAGGAGGCTGAGGTGGTACCGGCGAAGGGTCGGCTCCAGGGAAAAAAAAAGTGCCACTCGCCTGCGGCTCACGACATAAACGCACCTTCGTGAATAATAGCCATCATTATATGCTTGTTGAATAATATACTATTAGTGTTTCAATTTACTCACTTTTACGCTAAATCGCACTTCAGGCTTCCTTACATAAATGTTATGTATTTCAATGCTCTAGATTTACGTACACTTTCATAAACTCTGCTTGGGCTTTTCCAATAGCATCTAGTGATAATTTCATGATAATAGCGAAAATATCTTTTTGATCTAGTTTTTGATACTTTTATAGGGATCCGATTAATTTCCGTGATTTAAGTAAATAAATGGATGCTAATTATATTATTCGCAATATCAAACAGGTCCCATAAAGATATTATCATAGATATTTCCTCATTTAGTGGAAAGATAACCTAACCAATTTCAATTGGCTTACCAAATTCTCCCCCCCTAAGCAGTATATATATATTAAATAAATATAGATATTGATTTTTATTAACAGTAGTTTTCAATGCAATACTAAAGTTTAACGCCGCGAATTTACCAGAAAAAAATAATAAAAAAAATGAAATTTTTCGCAGCTTTACTTATTACCTTGTCGTTAGTGGCAGCAATAGCCTATGCACAGGGTAAGAATAAATAAATTTTTTCTAAATTTAAATATAATTTTCCTATAAAAACTAAATGGGTGTGGTTCCTTTCTTTTCTGCTGTACCTAACTAAGATTTTTCATTATGTTGAATCACTATAAAGATTCCCGGACATTGTTGATATTATTTATAATCGTCCTAAATGGGAGTTTTCAAAGTATGAAGAAATTGATGAATTTTAATAAAAGAGAACTTTTATTTTTTAAATTGGGCTTATAACGTAAATGAATTTATGATTTACATTAAAATATACAATCCACTTCTATATTTTATTTACAAAAAAGGAGCTAAGTGATGAAATTTATTACCAATCGATTTACCGTATCCAGATACATTTTGGCTGCTTCTTTTTAGGGTTTTTAAACACTAATAATCATTATATTTTTGTAGAATTTTATAATAAAAAACGATATGTAAAGGAAAAAATAGAAGTACTCTATACTTGAAATCAGTTTTATAACATTAGTATTAATTTGGTTGCCTATACCAAAATCGTTCTTTAATAGAGGTTATTAATACATGATTTTGGATGTGATGTAGATGCCTACATTGATATAGCTCAAAAACAAGAACTATCCTAGTCCCAAATTATTTTCTATCCACCTCGGCCTTACCCCGCCATTTCTATATGTGTAACAAACAATATAACCTGTAGTTTTAAATATTTCAGATAATTCCGAGACCCCTTTCGAAGCTGGCGATACTACAGAAGCTGGCGATACTACAGAAGCTGGCG
>CAJUYI010000042.1:173997-208250 GCA_910591695.1 Galerucella pusilla
AAGCTGGCGATACTACTGAAGCTGGCGATACTACCGAAGCTGGCGATGATACCACAACTACTGAAGCTGGCGATGATACCACAACTACTGAGCCTGATGTCACTACGAGCAAAGGAGTAACTAACATAGTTTCAGCATTTGTAATAGTTTTAGGTACCGCTCTATGGTGCTTTAGATAAGTCAGTGCAAAACTAATACTACTAAATAAATTCACTAGGTGACATTTTCTTAATGTCGAAATATATACCTTTCAGTTTAACTGCTAAAAATTTTGGTTATTAAATTCTGTAATTATTTGATGAAAGCGTTCTTGACTAAAATCTATTATGATTTTCCTTAATATCGACTATATTGACTGTTTGTTAAGTATACAGAATGAGCCACTCTAAAGCAATCCCCACAATGTTTTGTTTGGTAGTAATCATTGAATTTCGAAAATATTCTGAATCATGTCGATTTTTTATTTCAATCATGTCCACCCTGTAATAATTTTTTCTCAGCCTCGAATACCTACCACTTGAAACATTAAAATTGAGACTTCTTGTAAAACTTTTTGCCAAATATTCAACAGTTTTGGGAAAAAAATAAGTAAAGTAGAGAAATTGTTGTTTCGAGTGAATCACTCTGTATGTTAATATAGCAGAGCATAATCTAATTATAATAATTTGTGTATCCTTCAAAATGTAAAATTCGTGGCTTTGTATTTGAGAAAAAAACTTATTGTTGGATTAAAAAATAGTTATGTAACCTTGTTTAAATGTGTTTTATACTTTTAAAAGTTGTAATTTCAACATCGATGGAAACCTAATTCTATTTTTATAATTAAATTATTACCCAAAATAAATATTATTTACAAGCTATCCATTTATTCCCAAGATATAGCGGCTTGAGTATAGGCAATCAATCATACACTTAGGGTGAAATTCATAGTCGACACTTGAGGGTCACTCAAACTTCACTCATACTTATTGTATGAAGAGACACTTAATAGGCAAAAAGTGGGGTTGAATTTGAGTCTAACTTGAGTGAAATATGAGTACAGATTCCAGCTCCCTTGAGTGAAGATTTCTAACCTATAAACCACGTTTGTACCTTACACTGTCATTTTACGTTATCAAAATTTTGTTTGGTGTTTATATTCTGTCTGTTATAGCGTTGAATGAATTTTTCACTCAACGGTTATAGTTTCAAATATTTCAAGGAAATTAGTATGATGGATGATTTTATTGATTTTGTGAACTATAAAGATGATGATAATGCTTACGTTTATCGTTCACCTAGGTTAGTAATCACATTGGTGTAGTAAAAAGCAAAATTATTAAGTAAATTAATTAATTTTTTAGATGAAACAAATTCTCTCCGCTTGAATTAAACTCGTACGCCAGTGACACGCATGCCTTTTCCTTTCCAGCTAAGCTAGCACAATCCGTTTTTTAATTTCTATAAAAGAATATTCACGAACCAGCTCACTTAAGGCTAGTTTTTCGCTAGACCATAGAGTTCTCTTTTGTTTTCTATTTTCCTAAGAAATAATGAGCTTTAATGAAATAATATCTTCTATAAAAATTGAAAATAAGAATATAATAGTATATTCTTCAACGAGAGCAGAATGATGGCTATTATTCACGCGAATGAAGTTTCCAAAACAAGAGAGCGCAGCGAGTGAGTTTTGGAATCATCCAAGTGAATATTAGCCATTCTACACAAGTAAAAGACTATACTTTCTCCATGACTAAAAAGAAAAAACTTCCAGTGAGGATCGAACCTCGATCGTCCGCGCCATAGTCAACCACCACTAGGCTATAGAGCATATTTATAAAAATGTAAAGAGTAAATATATATATATATATATATACGTAACTCATATTTTTAATCGAAACCCTTACATTTATAAATGAAATTAATTACGGGAGGCGTACATATTCACTATCGCTACTGTTGTCCATTTTTTTCTCTTATAATACGTAAAATTATGATTTTATAATTATTTTGACGTTTCAAACGACGCGCTGTCAGAAGCGATTTGCGTTCTTAGGTATTTGACGTTTTAAAGAGACGATTCAATTTATTCATTTTAGCGTGAATTCTGATAATAATATAATGTGATTGGCTAACGAGAGTGAATTCTTTTTATTATTCACTGGTGTGAAGAATTTATATCATTATGCAGCTAAATATGTAAAAATAATTTGTGCGTTATTATTTAGTCGTGGAGAAAATTATCTATTGAATAACTAGCTTGAGAAATAAACTTACAGCAGAGGGCTAATACACGAACTGAACACAAATGCGAATATGAACGCAATGCAACAGATGTCAGATGAACGTTAAAGGACGTTCATAAATCACAATTGTTAACCAAACGCAACCAAAAGTTCCTAATAATAACATTGATGCCAAACTTTCTCCACTCAAATTAAAGTAGGTATTACTTGAGTAATGACTGACAGAAATGAGATAGCTCTTGGTACCATCCTTTTTTCTGACGAATCAACATTCACATTGAATGGAAAGGTAAACCGACAGAACTGTAGATATTGGTCAGCAGAGAATCCTAATTGGATGCGTGAGACACATACTCAGTACCCTCAAATGGTGAACGTTTGGGCCGGTATCATAGGCGACCATATTATTCGTCCTATATTTATAGATGGAAATTTGACAGCTGAAAAATATATAAATATGCTTAGAAATGAGATTATTCCTGCGTTGGCAAACTTATATCCCAACGCAATAGATCCTAGCTTACCGAATGAAAATGTTTGGTTCTAGCAAGACGGGGCAACACCCCATTATGATTTAATGGTAAGAGCTTATTTAGATGGAATCTTCCCCAATAAATGGATTGGACGAAGAGGTACTATTGAGTGGCCAGCTAGATCACCAGACCTTACGCCGTTAGATTTTTTTCTGTGGGGCTATCTCAAGAACAACGTATATGCAACACAACCAACTAGCATTGTAAACCTCAAAGACAGGATAACTACAGAAATACGGAATATTTCACGTCAAACTTTAAACAAAGTTAAGGAGGAGTTCTATAGGAGACTGTGCTATTGCCAACAACATATACAACAACATTTACATTTATGTTTACATAACGCACAACTCAATTAAAAAGTTGACGTGTCTCGGCATTTTTTATAATTTTCTAAAATAATGACATAAAGAATTTTATTCCATACGTGGTTTCCACACTGTATAAACAAGTACATTAAGCAAGAAAACAAAAAAATTCAATTCTATAGCTAACCAAAGTGGAATTGGTCAGTTCCTTTTGAACGAATTACTAAATTTTCTTTTCATCATCCATAAACCAAACTCCAAGCTTGGTATTTTACAACATTTATAAAATTTTTTAATAAAGGTTTCCTGCAGCTGCTTCTCTTTTTACTGTTTTAACCTTCCAACCAATCCAAAAAAGATCAAAATTTAAGATTTAGTGGCCCTATTATTCTGGTGGCTAATTAGTATATTTAATTGAATTTGTGATAAATATCTGCAAGATTATCAATAAGTATCACAAAATTACTAAGATGCTGGATAAAAACTGTGAATTGACTCATTTCAAAAATTCAAGTTTATTTTTTTACTTACCTTTTCAAATTCATATCCCGAACATATTTCGAAATAATTAACATTCAAAAATAAACCTTTGTGATAAAGAATCCTATTAATTTCAATATATATATTTCTCTAATTACCCCTGTATAGCTTAAATTAAAATAACGAACTTCTCTGGTATCTACCGGCCTCCTTATTGACAACAAAAGCGAGTCGTAAACATAATTTATGGAAGCGGCGTCTGCTTTGGGACAGCAACTTGAATCAAACCGCCCTGGAGTGAAACATCTTATATTTTTATTCTGTATTCTTTGCTCAAACTAAGTTGAGTTTGAGTATGAGTGACCCTCAAGTGTCGACTATGCATTTCACCCTTAAATTGTTATATGTAGGACTCCTAACATACTTCAATCATCATGAAAAACAATATCTATTATTGTTAAATTCCACATAGTTTTCAATTATTTAAATAGAAAAATTCTTCTAAATCGAAATACGGATATTTATTGTTGTTTTCATTAACTGTTCATGATTAACTTCCATAAGCTGGCCTAGTAACGCATATTAAGAGGGGCCTCACAATTTAGAAGGCTCAAAACAGTTAACACCCCTGACTTGCAACAAAATTTATGTAATTTTGTATGCAACAAATCTAAAGAATGCAATAAAATTAAGAGTCGAAATTTAAACATAATATAACTTGGACCTTTGTCTTGGGGATGAGGTGTTTTGGTCAAGTTTTAGATTGTTATAAAAAAGATATAAGCCATGGTGATGGTGTGATTTTGACTATAAATTCTACCCTTATAAAAGGAATTATATTCCCCCCCTTTTGAAAATCCATTGAAACTCTACGCTACTGTTGTAACATAAATATCTCTGACATCCATCATTATTATTATGACAGTTTTCAATATCCTTTATTAATTTTCATATCAGATTTTTCAAGATTTGTTGTTGAAGGCGACACCGAATATGTCTGCAATGTTTTAAAATAAATTAATCTAAGGAAGGTACGTTTAACTTAAATAGTAAAATATTTATATTAATTCTAGTATTAAGAGTACCTTCGTGCCCCTAAATGTAATGGTTGACAATATAACAGTATTGGTAATTCAATATATATATAAATATATATAAGATTCATTTATTTTTAAAGGGCGTCATTGGCTTAATCCGCCTCTGGTGAAACCTAACAATTATCAACAAAGTCGCAGCAATTCATTCAAATCATACAGTTATGCTTACTTAGATATGATTTTTACCAGATAAAGACATTGAAAATTCTTAATTAAAATCTATATTTATAATTTCAATACAAATTTCGATAATATCGACCTTGCAGATAATAAAGAATATAGCTTATATTTGACCATTTTTATTTCTTTATCGGAAATACCAAGAAGTAAATAATAAAATTAATTACCAACATATTCAAATAATAATAATAATATCAATGCTAGAAAATGGTATAGAATAGTGAAGTAAAGCAAAAAATAAATAATATACAGGGGGATGCATTTAAAATAAGAAAGTTGGTATTGGCCATTGTCACATGACACAAATACAAATACAAATCGACGTGTCCAAGCGTTTTTCCCAACACGCCCTTATTTATTCGTTATCAAATTCATTCCATTTGGCTGTTACACACTGTATATATCAGTAGAGCTGAATCTAATAAACATGCTAACCTTACCAAAAACGTAAAATTTCAATCTATCGAATTCCCAATACACTAACGAAAATATACACCGAGGGGTATCTACCAAATATACACGGTGGTCTTTAAGTAATTGTACATAGAATTACAGTACAATCTCCACTTTAAAATATTGCGATTTAAACCAACTAGCCTTAATAAAATGTTGATATTATGAGAGATACCGGGTGTTAAACATGAAATTTTAATTTTCGTTTTTTACAATAATAACGCTTTTTGACGTATATGCACAAAAATTTAAGGTTGGGGGTTTTTTTATATGAGAAATCATAATTTTGTATCTATTTCAATGGTTTTAGAGATAATCACATTCTAGTGATTAACTACATGAGTATTATTCAATGATAATACTGTTCGTCTTAATACTAAAAAAAAATAATTATCGAACACACTATACTTTTCGAACGTAATTTCATTGAATAATAATCATGCAGTTAATCACTAAAATGTGATTATCTCTAAAACCGTTAAGATTTGGGGATATTTTTTTTTGTTGTTATGATGTGGCTTTAATTATTTTTTACAAAAGTAGTGCAAATGTAAAATGCAAAAAAGTTTTGCGTACATTTATGCCGCATATGTGGCCTATGTGGCGCCCTCTACAAAATACATTGAAATAGATACAAAATTATGATTTCTCATATCAACAAACCCCCAACCTTAAATGTTTGTGCATATACGTCAAAAAGCGTTAAAGTTATTGTAAAATACGAAAATTAAAATTTCATGTTTAACACCCGGTATCTCTCTTAATATCAACATTTTATTAAGGCTAGTTGGTTTGAATCGCAATATTTTGAAGTGAAGATTGTACTGTACTTCTATGTACAATTACTTACGGACCACCCTCTATAGTATATATATTTGACCATTTTTATTTCTTTATCGGAAATACAAGATGTAAATAATAAAATTAATTAACAGCATATTCATACAGTGTGGAAACCACTTATGGAATAAAATTCTTTGTCATTATTTTAGAAAATTATAAAAAATGCCGAGACACGTCAACTTTTGAATTGAGTTGTGCGTTATGCAAGCATACATTTAAATGTACAGGGTGATTCACGCAAGTATGCCATAGTCGGTGTTGTTTTTTTTAATGAAACACCTGTATATTTGCATATTTTTGAAATCCTCCTAATGAACCGATTCCAACAAAACTAAATAATGTATGGTCAATTATGAATTATACAGGGGGAAATTTTTAAATTAATAATTTATTACACTTGAAATATTGGTACTTTTTTAAATTAGCTAAATATGGATTTATCAAAAATCTAAACTAGCTATTAGACGTATTTGTATATTAAACAAAACCTGCTACGCCCATGAATTTCATCATAAATACGTAAAAATTGCCTGAAAACGCCAATCGGTAAATAATGTGGATTGTTTTCTATTCTGTCAGTTGTTAATGTGTTGACAGTTTATACTGAAAAAGTAAAATCTTTGTCAAACTCTTTCCTTGTCGACATAACAATGAAATATTCAACTGAGACTAACCGAATTGAGATTTTAATGATGATCGGGTACGGGGATAACTGCAGAAGTCAAGTTGAAGTGGCAAACTTATTTAATCACAGATATCCCGAATTGCCTGATATTTCACAAAGTACTGTGTCTAAAATTCATGTACAAACTTGGACATGTCAAACCATTGAAAAGAAAACCACACTTCGTTGAAGATGATGTGAAAGTGGATATTTTGTTAAGTGTCGAAGAGAATCCAACTTCAAGTACACGTCAAATTGCCCGTGAAAATAATGTTAGTCATACAACTGTTCTAAGATGTCTTCATAAAGAAAAACTTCATCCCTACAAATTAACTTTTGTGCAGGAGTTAACAGAAGACGATCCACATCGTAGAATGGATCTCTGCGAAAGATTGATGAATAAGCTGAACACAAATGAGATAGCTTTTGGTACCATTCTTTTTTCTGACGAATCAACATTCACATTGAATGGAGAGGTAGGTAAACCGACAGAACTGTAGATATTGGTCAGCAGAAAATCCTAATTGGATGCGTTAGACACATACTCAGTACCCTCAAAAGGTGAACGTTTGGGCCGGTATCATAGGCGTCCATATTATTGGTCCTATATTTAAAGATGGAAATTTGATAGCTGAAAAATATTTAAATATGCTTAGAAATGAAGTTATTCCTGCGTTGGCAAACTTATATCCCAACGCAATAGATCCTAGCTTACCGAATGAAAATGTTTGGTTCCAGCAAGACGGGGCAACACCCCATTATGCTTTAATGGTAAGAACTTATTTAGATGAAATATTCCCCAATAATAAATGGATTGGACGAAGAGGTACTATTGAGTGGCCAGCTAGATTGCCAGACCTTACACCGTTAGATTTTTTTCTGTGGGGTTATCTCAAGAACAAAGTATTGGCAACACAACCAACTAGCATTGTAGACCTCAAAGACAGGATAACTACAGAAATACGGATTATTTCACCTCAAACTTTTGTTTTGAGGCAATTTTTACGTATTTATGATAAAATTCATGGGCGTAGCAGGTTTTGTTTAATATACAAATACGTCTAATAGTTAGTTTAGATTTTTGATAAATCCATATTTAGCTAATTTAAAAAAGTACCAATATTTCAAGTGTAATAAATTATTAATTTTAAAATTTCCCCCTGTATAATTCATAATTGACCAAACATATTTTAGTTTGTTGGAATCGGTTCATTAGGAGGATTTCAAAAATATGCGTATATACAGGGTTTTTCATTAAAAAAAAACACCGACTATGGCATACTTGCGTGAATCACCCTGTACATTTACATTTATGTTTACATAACGCACAACTCAGTTCAAAAGTTGACGTGTCTCGGCATTTTTTAGAATTTTCTAAAATAATGAAATAAAGAATTTTATTTCATGAGTGGTTTCCACACTGTATAATAATAATAATAATAATAATATAAAGGCTAGAAAATGGTTTAGAATATTGAAGTAAAGCTAAAAATAAATAAAATACAGGGGGCTGCATTTAAAATAAGAAAGCTGGTATTGGCCCCCGTCACATGACACAAATTTATTCGTTATCAAATTCATTCCATTTGATTGTTCCACACTATATATCAGTAGAGCTGAATGTAATAAACATGCTAACCTTAGCAAAAACGTAAAATTTCAATTTATATACACTAATAGACCAGGGCATGTAGGAAAAATAAAGGAAATTTTGGAGCACAACAGATATCAAGATGCGGTTTTCTGCATTGTGTTCGGGAAGGTCCCAGAAAAGACTGGGAAATATGTGGGTTAGCACTTTTTTGAAAAACGCCTTCTGGGCCGGAAAATACATTTTCCTATTGCATAATTACTTGCACTATTATGGGAACGATTAGAAATTTGGAAAAATCGCTCGGAAATCGTTACTCGGGCATTAGAATTACCCAGTGCTGCACGGGAGTGACACTGTGAGGGTGCGCGGGGGTTGAATATGGGAGGAATGGCAGCGTGCATGAAATCGCTCCAAACTCGTTACTCGGGGGTTTTCGGGGATGCTGAATTCAATTCAGGCATTGGAATTACTGGAATTAATTCTAATGCCAGAATCGAGTTCGGCATCCCCGAAAACCCCCGAGTAACGATTTTTGAGCCATTTAAATGGACTATGCGATTTCCTCCCCTCACCCCCCGTGCACCCCCGGGTAATTCTAATGCCCAACTAACGATTAACGAGCGAGTTTTTCAAGTTTCCAATCGTTCCCATAATGGTGCAAGTAATGATGCAATTGGAAAATGCTTTATCCGGCCCAGAAGGCGTTTTTTTAAAAAGTGCTAACCCACATTTTTCCCAGTCTTTTCTGGGACCTTCCCGAACAGAATGCAGAAAACCGCATCTCGATATCTGTTGTGCACCAAAATTTCCCCTATTCGGGTGATTTTGTTCTAAATGCTCTGGACTATAACGAAAATATACACCCAGGGATATCTACAAAATATATTCGAACAAGTAAAATTTAACAAACTTGTTTTTGTAGTGTAGTGTAAGTTATTTCGACAGAAAATGTTAAAAGATATCGCTTCTCTAAGTATGGCATAACTTTTTTATAACTATCCCAGCTCTTAAAAAAGAATCCAAATAACGGTAAAATTGTCACACATTCAACAAATCTGCGATACATGCTTATAACTGCAGCAGCGTAACATCACAAGAAACGAGAATTTTAATCTAAATAGGGATAAACAGTTTGAATTATGCAACATAATCAGTTGTTGTTGGTAGTTTTGATAGAAAAAAGTTGACTTCGTGAGAATAATATCTTTTTTTAGCAGCTCTGTTATGAGTAATGATTTTGTGTTGATCACTTCCAGCAGTAACTCACAGTATTCCGTCATAGTTTGGAACCGTCCCATCTAGCATCTAGCTATACGTTGTTCATGTGGTGTAGTCTACAGGATATCCTAAAAGGTAGACTACAGCTATAGTGAGATAGTGACAGTCACGTAGCTTTTACATGGGGAGCGTTTTGGTTTTTTTCATCTGATAGGTTTAGAAGCGGAAAGCTTTATTGGAGGCGCCACCTAAGGCAAATAAAGTCGAGTGCCACGACCTAAAGCAATTTTTCAATTTCAAGAAATAATGTTAAGTTTTTAAGTTTTTTCTTAATTAGTTGTTTGACTTGGCTACATCTAAAAGTATTTTTAAACATCGTTTCTCGTTTTGCCCCCTACTGCTGAAATGGTTATAACCATGTATATATATTTTTTACAGGAGCCGTCCCTTCGCCGGCACCACCTCAGTCTCTTGGGCTTATTGTGGATTCTCCTAACATTCTGACTACAGCCTATTCAGCCAATCCGTTCCCTGTATTAGCTCATACAGGTTCTTTACTGATTGGTTGTAGAAGTCTTCTGGAGTCATTTGGGGTCTTCCATTTAGTTTTTGCCTCCTGTGTTCCAGCGTCTCACATTTGCATAATATGTGCAGAGCTGTTTTAGTGTCCTTTTTGCATCTCCTGCATGTGAGGTCTCCGTTATACAGCCCTATTTTGTTCAGGTGCTCCTTTGTGGGAAAGTGTCCCGTAAGAAGCCCCGTCATGGTGCGTAGTTTGTTCCTGCTCATTGAGAGCAGTTCTTTTGCTACTTTTTCTGATGGTTCGATGGTTTGCCTGGGCGTATTCTTCCAGAGTTTTATGGATTGTTCTTTTACCCACCCTTTTAACCATGACCTAGTGGGCCCACAGATGGTTCGGGTCCGTTAATCAGTGTTGACGATCCTACTCTTGCAAGTTCGTCAGCTTTTTCATTGCCAGCGATTCCTTTGTGACCTGGGACCCACTCCAGTGTTACACTGTTCCGAGTCGCCAGTCTTCTAAGTTCTTCGCCGCATTCCCATACCAGCCGAGATGTTACCTGTATATTAATTTGGGAGCACCTATTTTAAAAAGTGATAGATGGTTGAAAATTGTAGCTTTTATTAAAACAGAAAATCAATCTCACAAAAGTAAATTTAACCTATGCAGCTAAATTATTCACAATTGTTGACAAATCTATTTCTATTGCCACATCCCGATGAATACTCATATTGCGGCAGTATGCTAATAAAAAATTATTGTACCTTTATTGTATTTCCTAAAACCCCCCCTTATATACGTCCCTGGATAGTGACATTTCCATAGCAGTATTAAACACTCAGCTTAAGAGAGAATTTGGTTGTCAGGTATAACGTTCTCCTTTGTATATTGCATATTTTAGTTAAGTTTAGTATAGAGTTTTCCTCAATGAAAGGTTATTGAGAGTCTATTAAGAGGGAGAGGTAGAGAGTAAATATGCTTATGTATACAGTGCGGTCCTTAAGTAATTGTACATAGGAGTACAGTACAATCTTCACTTCAAAATATTGCGATTTAATCCAAGAAGCCTTAATAAGGTGTAAATATTAAGAGATATTCAGGGTGTTGAACATGAAATTTTAATTTTCTTTTTTTACAATAGCTTTAACGATTTTTGACGTATATGCACAAAAATTTGATGGGGGATTTGTGATATAAGAAATCATAATTTTGTACCTATTTCGACGAATTTTGTAGAGGGCGCCACATAGGCCACGTATGCGGCATAAATGTACGCAAAACTTTTTTGCCTTTCACATTAGCGCTACTTTTGTAAAAAATAATTGAAGCCACATCATTACAACAAATAAAAGGTATACTTGTTAGTATCCCCAAATCTTAACAGTTTCAGAGATAATCAAATTTTAGTGATTAATTATTCAATGTGATTATTATTCAATGAAATTACGTTCGAAAAATGTAGTGTGTACGATATTTATTATTTTTAAATATTAAAAGTACCATACATATTTTTCATTTTAACTGCTACTATACCCTAATACTGTTCATCTTAATACTAAAAAAAATTAATTATCATACACACTACATTTTCGAACGTAATTTCATTGAATAATAATCATGTAGTTAATCACTAAAATGTGATGAAACGCAAAGGAAAATAAGAAAAGATGATTAATGATTTTTCGTTCATACATCCGCATAAAGATAGATGGATCAAAACACCTTCAGGCTGGTAAAAAAAACTGTAAAGAACCTCTTAATAAGCTGGCTTTGTCCCTAGTATGGGTGCCGGGATAAAAGAGGATTGCAGGTAATGAATAGGCTAAAGCCAGTTAGCTAAAGAAGGCTCTAGAGGATCTTTCATTGATCCGAAACCATTCTGTGGAATCACAAGGTATCGCTTAAGGCTCGTTTTCATGTGACAACAATGTCGCGACTTTAGTGCCATGGCACTAAAAGTCGCGACATTTTATAACATGTAAACTTCAAAGTCACGTTGTCGTGACAACAATTTGACGCCGTGGCATTAATGTCGCGATATCAAAATAATTTTTATATGTTTGTGACATTTCACATTAGCTCCTCGTAACATCCACAAAACAGTCTAACCTATAGAAGTGAAAGTCCAATCTAGAATAAAAAAATGAGGTGTCAAACCCATCCACCTGAAGCGCTAGTTGCAATTGAGTTGTCGAAATAGGCAAGGCAGCCGAGGCCGAATTTAGGAATTCCTAGATGCAATTTACATTTTACCACACGCTAAGTAATGCCTAAGAGTGATAATGTTACGTATTTCCTATCACTTTTTGATCAATCCTTAAAGGATTGTAGGAACAGCTTTGCGAATGAGGCCCCTTTTTATCCCAATAACAATATATTGTGGTCCAAAATATCTGTTGCAAACTTTGTAGGATTTATAAATCTGTTCAGCGCTTGATTCCTTTAGTTTTGGATTGCGAATAAAGGCAACCCATTCATTCAACAACAAAGGGTCATGTTTGCGAAACCTATGTCGTTTTGATGCAATGTCTGTACACCCAGGAACGCATCATTTCACACCAACCATTATAAATATTATGAATTATCACACTTGATAAGACTTACAGTACCTAATTAAAACACAAATAACAGCAGCAAATGGCAAAAGGAAACAATCTATAAAAGACAATGGTGACAACAACTATAACAGCTTTGATGAATTTTAAAATATTTTCTTCTTTTCGTGCTAAAGGCCTCAGCTGCCAGGCCTGTTTCGACAACTCAATTGCAACTAGCGCTTCAGGTGGATGGGTTTGAAACTTCATTTTTGTATTCAAGGTCATCCTATAAACTTTCACTTCTATAGGTTAGACTGTTTTGTGTAACATACCTCGTGAAAACATGGTGAAAACAGCAGTACCGCATTAAGCGCTTTCGATTATTTACTTTTGGCTGCTAGTAGCAGCTCGTAGTGACTGAATTCCGTTCGTTTATTACTGGGCGTGACGCCTAGTCTTACCTTCCCCTTGTCCCTCAAGCACATACCGAAAAGTATGAGCTTCAAGTCACGGACATTAAATATTTGACGTTTGTCCGGTTTGACGTTTATTTAAAGGTTAAGATTGTACCGATTACGATTTTATACGATTTAAACCTTACTTAAAATATCGAAATATGCAAAATTTTATTATCAAAAACATTATAATTGAAAACTGTTCTTCTAACAACACAGGAAATTTATTGGCATTGGCACATGTCAGGTGGTTTTGAGGATCCTAAAAAATCGTGTTCGTTTTGCTTAAAAGTCGTGACGACTGAGGCGTCACGCACAAGTGCTTGAAGCCCAAATAAACGAAAGCAACAATTGTCGTGACTACGTGGCATCAATTTTACGCGGCACGCGTGTAAAAGTGTGGTTAAAAATATTGGTTTACAAGTTAAACAATGGAAAAAGAAAGTGTTGTTTTCGATATCGTTCACTTTTTGGAAGAATATGAGAGAGTTCCTTGCTTGTGGAACAAAATTAATCGTGAATTTAAAGATATAATCGCAAGAAGCAAAGCGGAAGAACATCTGTTAGCTATAACTGGGATTACAGACGTAAAAACATTGCGCAAAATGCTAGTTTGAACCTTCCCAAGTAGAATATGAAACATAGTCTATATGCGTCTGGTCTATGCGCATGAAATTCTAAAAGCTAGGAGGATCTTCTACAGAAAGTTCTCGTATAAGGGTGTTACAAGCACCCAATTTATTTCTTCGTTGGATCCATCGCCTAACCCAGATTTTTTTTTGCAATTTTTTTTTGTGCATTTTCTTCACTTATAATTAAACTTAACACCCGTGCAGCAGCCGCAATCACTTCATTCGACGCCATTTTTAATTTAATACAAAAATCATGACATTAAATACATGAAAACAACCATTAAAAATGTCATATTGTCATGACTTAAAGTGTCATGACATTATTATGTCGCATGAAAACGAGCCTTTAGACTGGCTAGCACACCAATTCAAATGGAGGTTGACTGAAGGTTACCTTTATATTAAATAGTTTACAAATGTTGCTTTCGTTTATTTGGGCTTCATGCACTTGTGCGTGACGCCTCAGTCGTCACGACTTTTGAGCAAATCGAACACGATTTTTTAGGATCCTCAAAACCATCTGACATGTGCCAATGCCAATGAATTTCCTGTGTTGTTAGGAGAACAGTTTTCAATTATAATGTTTTTGATGATAAAGTTTTGCATATTTAGATATTTTTAGTAAGGTTTAAATCGTATTAAATCGTAATCGACACAATCTTAACCTTTAAATAAACGTCAAACCGGACAAACGTCAAATATTTAATGTCCGTGTATGTGCTTAAGGGGCAAGGGGAAGGTAAGACTAGGCGTCACGCCCGGTAATAAACGAACATAATTCAGTCACTACGGGCTGCTACTAGCAGCCAAAAGTAAATAATCGAAAACGCTTAAAGTAGACAAATAATTATTAACCACGATGTTGGAACTGGGTAAGAGACATTTGAAGAGAGTTGCCGACTTGGTGACTGGACACTGCTCTTCGAGGAAAAGTCTGCACAAAATGGGTGCTGAAGGTGATTATGTCGGACCAGAACTTCTTTATCATACTTCTTGCAAAATTCACCAGGTGCTTACTGTAAATAATGCTACCAAACAAGAGTTAGATTACGTTGCGGGAAAGTCCACTGTTATATGAAACGTTATGGTAAAATTTGGACTGTTGGAATGGTAGATTATAAAACATTATCATTCGTGATTGGCCAATTCGACCACAAACCTCATCTAACCTAAACAATACACTAGCTCGCTTGAGAGTATATTTAATGAGTGAAAAAAACGTTCATTAACAGCGAATATATTATTGTTGTCACTAATTGTAATATTATCATACATTGTAATCATATCGCAAAAAACAGTGTAGTAGGTATTAACAAGAAAATTACCGAAAGCCCTTTTTATCTATCAGCGTTTAAATATTTTTTCTTTTAAACTGTTTTATATTTTTAAATGAAATAATCGTAGTTTCATTGAAATTTGAACGGAAGGACATGGCTTCCATTAAATAGCGGTCAATGTTCACCATTTGTTTGGTGATTTTCATGTACAACACTGACCAGTAAAGTGTAATGTTATCAGAACTCGTTTTGTTGGAGGAAATCAGTTACTTATAGTATTACGTTGGCGGTGGTAGTTGTAGCACTGTATATAGTGGTTAAATTATTATTATTTAAAAAAATGCTGATTTATTGAAACAAAACAAAATATATTTAATCAAGGTACGTACTTTATTCACGGTATTAATCAAAATAAAAGCATGAGATGTTATCTGTAATTTAGAAAATAATAATTTAAATGAAAAAAACTTTTATTGATAAATATAAACAATAGGATAGTCCTCTTGGGAAAAATAACAAAGGTCTTAGATGAGATAAATAAAGTTTTCTTAGAATTTGCAAATAGAAATCTTGAATTTGATAATTCCTATTATAATTTAATTAATAGATAAAAAAAATTGATTTAATATCTTTATTACAAGAAAATTCTCTTTAGAATTATATGAAATTTCAACATAGGTAAAGTTAATAAAAGTTTTATTTATGAAACTAATTTTTATTACAATTAAAATGTTCATTGTCGATATCTGTCATCATTTAGAAAACATTTTTTCACGCCTTTATTAGCTTCACTTGCTTAGATATACAATATGTCCCTCTAAGTTGGAATCATATGGAAAACTTTTTTATTATTAATTTTAGGAAAAAAAGTTATTCTTCATAAAAAGTTCTGCATTATCTAAAACCAATAATACAGTTATCAAAATATCAAATTTTTCAGTCGTATACGAGGTTTGTCAAAAAATATGAGTTTTACCCATGAGTAAAGTACCTTTAAATATGACAATATCGAAAAATGTTACTAAAAAAAGATGGATATGTCGAAGCATTAGTATTAATAAAAATAAAATGTTTTTGTTTCTAACATTAATATGATGTTTGAATGTATTTTATTATTTGCAAAATAAATGAATATGCTCTTATTCCGCGTTTTAAATGCAAAATTATTAAAAAACATGGAAAACCTAAAAGATTATCATGTATTTCGTAACCACAAGAGATAAATGTTCATTCAAAATAAAAGCATTAGTAGAAAATAAAATAATCTGAGGTGTCAATTTAAATGAATGTAATTACATATTTAATCGTAGTTTTTAATTCTGATCAACTTGTTTCAGTAACATTTTTCGATATTGTCAAATTTAAAGGTACTCTTGAGTGAAACTAATATTCTTTGACAAACCTCGTATACGACTAATAAATTTAATTTTTGATGACTCTATTCTAGGTTTTAGATAATGCAGAACTTTTTATGAAGAATAACTTTTCTTCCTAAAATGAAAAATAAAAAGGTTTTCCATATGATTCCAACTTAGGGGGACATTGTATATGTATTGTATATTTTTGTATGTTTGTAACCGACTTATTTGGACTCGATTTTGACCTACACTAAATTGGAAATTATTTTTACTTCCTTTTACGAGGTTTTTTTATTTTTGTTGTGATTCATGTGCCCTTAACCTTCATAAACCCGTGGTCAAAAACTTACATTAAATACCAAGTGGGGTCAAAACGAGGGTCCAAATGTACCCCAACATTTTTTTGGCTTATTATTATTTTTTTTAATGTTATAATTAGGGAATATTAAAAATAAAACACATTCTGCTTATAAAAAAATATATTTTTACATAAAAAAGTTGTCAGCATTGATAAATGCATTGTAAGCACACTTTGAAAAAATATTATGAAATGATATTTAATATTTATGAAAAAAGAAAAAGCATTTTAGTGACATTTTAAATAATGATTTAATTATCACACTTGTTACAAACTGTTATATTTTTTTAATGTTCTGCACATACGAACTGATTATTTTGCAGCTCGACCCCAAGCAACAAAACTCTCTATAATTAGTTACGATGAAAAGCAATTTATTCAAAATTTTGTATACCAATTTACATATATATTTAAGAAACATAGCTCGAAGGAAATTGAACGAAAAAAACTATTTTAGAAAATATACACAAAAATTCATGTCTGAGGTACAGCTGTACCCCGCTCGGGTTTATGAAGGTTAATGAATTATTTATTCCAAACAAAAGTATATCTCTAACAGCCTTGAGATATTTTCAATGAAATGTTATTTTAAATTCGCATTCTATTTAAATCAAGTGCAGCTTCTTTCTACGCTCTAAGGTCAAAGGAGATAGATATATGTTAAATTATAACAACAAATTAATGATAAGAAAAGTACTTCCCACAAAAATGTAAATATTGTTGAAGAAACCAATTTTCAAATTTTTGATGACGATTAATATCTGTATCGACAAGAATTCTGTAAGACAATCGGCACATTGTTACAGAAGATTAGGGGTATTTAAATAGATAAACAAAGTAAAATTTGAAAAACGTTTTTATATATTTTAATAGTTCCTAAATTGTTGTTTACCTTATCAAATATAATGTTTACCTTTATTTACATGTCCCCGAGTTGTTTTCGAAACACCGCGTCACGAATAATATTTTTTTGTTGTTTAAACTTACATAAACATTGTATTGATATTACTTAAAATTTCATAATTTCAATGCTACGGTAGTTTGAATTCCATTATATTAGCTCATAAATAAATCTTTTGTACCCAAAATGCCTGTTAATTTTGCAATTATAAATAATCTTCCGTGCTTTCAATTTAAATGAAATTAAATAACATTATTTAAATGGATTAAGTAATAGTCAATTTTTATTACATCAATCAAAAGTCTTTGACAGACTCTAGTATTTAATAATAACCGTGAGAAGTCAAGGTCATCATCATTAACATTAATAATTGCAATATTTTTTTTAATATTAAATAATAATGATTACCGGAGGGACAGATTTTGTTTTTATTGATATTCAAAATAAAATTAATATAATAGAACTCCAGTACTCGTAGTCTGTAACTAGATAAAAAAGAAATAGCAAAGAATGAAATTTCTATCTATGGACAAATCTACCCTCCGAAAAATTTGGTCAAGCTCGGGTAGAAAGAAAGGAATACTGCCTAATTTTAAAAACGTATCCACTCGAGAATCTCCGAATAGACATGCGCTGGGAGCTGTAGAATGTATTAAAAATATCTGTCTGGATTAAAAAACGTTACATTCGGCAATGACCTTTTTCACCTTAGCTTAAAAAAAAGAAGCACATGTAGTGAAAGAAATCGTGATACTTTTTATCTTGCGATGAAGTTAATCTGGATTCCTGCAGTGTGCCTTTAATTCAAAGGCGTACCACATAATTTCGCAAATATGATTAAGCTAAACGAACAGTTTTCTAAAATGTCTTTTTGCACCAATTCTTTGACAATTATTGCACTGGCTTGTTGGTACATTCAAAATATAGTATTTGAAGATGTTGACTGAATTTTTTGCTGGGAACTTTAATCTTTGACCACGCAGTTCTTTCTTAATTTTTAGTCGACTGAAAAACGGAGAAAAAGTCGCTTCCTTCTCGATTTTTTTTTAGGTACAACCACATGTGGTCTTCACAAAATGATAGAGTAGGTACCTACCTGGTCATCTGAAATCGGCAATTACAACATTTTTGAATAGGGCCAACACTTTTTATAGCGAAATTTGTCAAAAATCTGTCAAAATTATGTTTCATTACCTTTTCATACATACCTCGCGATATCTCCGGAACTAAACAAGATATTTTCAACTTTTTTTTAATCGGCAGAAAAAACATAAGCGAAGATTTCTGCGTTAGTTTCATTAGTATATAAAACCTAGTTTTTTTGTAAAATTAGAGAAAAATGTAATCTTTACTTTTTTTGCAGCACTAGTTTCAGTGATGGAGAAACTTTTTTATTTTCCAAAACTTCACTAAACTATATGCGTACCAAATGAAGCTAAAGCTTCAAGGAAGTTTCTGAAACAAGAATCACTATTCTAAGTATCATAGTTTTTGAGCAATAAATACGCAAACTTGAAAGTTTCTGCAGCCGCGTTTAATTATTGTGCTTTCCAACGAGCAGACCTCCCTGCTTCCCGCATACGCATAAATGCGATCTGTCTATTCCTGAAAAATTTGGCCGATAACTTAATTCAGTTGCTAAGAGTCTTTGTCTTAACTGCGATTAGGTAGATATTATTTTGGATGTGTGTGTGTGTGTCTATTGAGATTTTTTGTGTAAACGATGGAGTGTTTATTTTGTGATCAGACTTTGCAAGAAAAAGACAAACTTGTGACGCAAAATCCAATATTGAAAGGATTGAATACAATTATATGTGCTGCAGAAAAAAGGAAAGAAACTTGTGCTCAAAAGATTTGCATCAAAAGGAAGACATTCTAGGAGGGAAGGTTAAAGTAAAATTTTATAAAACTTGCAGATAAACATTCATTAGTCCATAAAATATTGGATATGTTTCTCAAAGCAGTGAAACCGAAAAGGCTTCATCGTCTCGGACAAGATATCCTTAAGACGGATTTAATATTCGGCAAAAAATGTGTCTAATATGTAACAGATCTGGAAAGAAAGGCCAACAGCGCTTAACATATGTGCAGACAGATTATACAAAAATATTGATGATTTTAAAGACCTAGAACATCTTCCCTTTTTATTACAAGATAAAGCATTGGAAGTTAGTACAAAATATTCCTATACTTTATTTGTATAGGAACAAAAACAAAAATATTGCTTCCTTGAATCAATTACGATGGTACCTGACAACGGACTCAAATCGCACATCTTCTGAGTTGCCTCCCGCTGAACAGGCTTTTAAACAACATTTGAAAAGGTAATAAATACTTTCCTAAGTTGCCCATGCTTATATAATAAAAAGGTAGAACGTGTCGCGGGACACACGGTAGGAACTTTAGTTCCTTTTAAGCACTATCTGACGTTATAGATAAACAATTTACATATTCTTTGGTGGTTGAGTAGTAGCATTGTCTAATATAATATTAGACAATGGTAGTAGGCACACCAGACTCTCACGCGGTAAACCCGGGTTCGATTTCCCGTGAGGAATTTTTTTTTATTGTTAATTTTATTTTTAAATAATTATTCTGCTTGATATTAATAACGACAACAGGTAGACGTTTGAAATATTTAGCAGAATATTCATTATTATGGAATAGATAATGGTAAGGTACCCTCCATGAGGCAGTCCGACTGGCAACATCTACTTATAACAGCATCGTATATTTAAAAAAGGAAACCGTAGCATTATAAAAATTGGACATTCGTTTACCACAAAATTAGTGGAAACATGAAATTGAATTGTTAAATTTTTAATTTGAAGTTATATTACAGTTTATAGAAATTTTAATTTTCTAGATTTTTTCCTAAGTGGGTCGTAGAAAAAATATGCTGCTCGACTCGTGTGGATTGTCCATATCGCACTTGAACGATTGAGCACTCCGCCTACGGCGTCGTGCTCCATCTTCGTCCTCGTGCGATATGGCCATCATATCCACACTAGTTGCACAAACTACAATTTCTTTCAAAATATGCCCTTTTACATTTAAAAACTACCTGCCAAATGTCAAATCAATTTATCCATCCATTTTAAAGTTATCGAATTAAAACATTCAAGTTTTCAAAATTTCAACACCCTGTATTTCGAAAAGTAGCTAGACCCCTTAATCGCGCAAAAAAAATTATGGAAATAATAGTAAAAATTTATCCGAACAAATTCAAGTAGATCACTAGCACTGCGAATACCAGCTTTGCATAGAATTTCAATATAGCATTGGTGGTTCAGTGGTTAGAATGCTCGCATTGCACGCGGGCGGCCCGGGTTCGAATCCGGGTAGGAGCATCTCAATTGTTCCGCACGCTTTTTAGTGCGGAAAAGATTCACTTTCCGCACGTTAGTAGAAAAAAAGTTTATCAGTCTGCCAAGATGAAGACGTTTGAAATATGTTTTTGGAACTTTAGTTCCTTACGTCAGGTTATGTTTGAGCGACCGGGGGTCGCGACGCAAAAGATCTGACCGTAACGCGTTACGTTACGCTACGTTATGTTACTTTGCTTCGTTATGTGCCTTGCTTGCGTGCTTGTGCTCTCTCCTTAGTCTCTCTCTCGTTTACGAAGCAGCGATTCATATGCTTCGGCCGGGATTCGAACCCGGGCCGCCCGCGTGGAAGGCGAGCATTCTACCACTGAACCACCGACTCTATATTAAAATTCTATGCAAAGCTGGTATTCGCAGTGCTGGTGATCTACTTGAATTTGTTCGGATAAATTTTTACTATTATTTCCATAATTTGTCAAAATGACATGAGGATTAAGGGGTCTAGCACATTTACTTTTCGAAATACAGGGTGTTGAAATTTTGAAAACTTGAATGTTTTAATTCGATAACTTTAAAATGGATGGATAAATTGATTTGACATTTGGCAGGTTGTTTTTAAATGTAAAAGGGCATATTTTTATAGAAATAGTAGTTTGTGCAACTAGTGTGGATATGATGGTCATATCGTTCAAGTGCGATATGGACAATCCACACGAGTCGAACAGCATATTTTTTCTACGACCCACTATAACGTCAAATGTATTACATAAATTTCGCTTAAAAGGAACTAAAGTTCCTACCGTGTGTCCCGCGACACGCTCTACATTTTTTTGTTACTTAGTTTAATTAGTTGTTTTTATTTTTGTTTTATCAGATGTACTTACCTATTAAATAATGTCAATGATCAACAGAAATCTTTATTCTAGCGATGAAGATAATTTTAATATTAAAATTTTATATTGTTAATCTAAACTAAAGAAATAACTGAACCATAAATTTTTAAAAATGTTTAGGAGCTTTTATTACTTTACAGGTCCACAATACAATATTTTTAACTAGCTGCACGGCCGCGGCCGGCGCGGTTGTCCATGGAGGTGCGGAGCCTCTTAACTTCAAGTATAACTACTGTTTGAAAACTATGATACTTATAATTTATAATAGTGATTCTTGCTTCAAAAACTTCCTTGAAGCTTTAGCTTTATTTGGTACGCATATAGTTTATTGAAATTTGGGAAAATAAAAAAGTTTCTCGATCACTGAAAATAGTGCTGCAAAAAAAGTAGGGATTAGAGTTTTCTCTAATTTTACAAAAAACTAGGTTTTATATACTAATGAAACTAACGCAGAAATCTTCGCTTATGTTTTTTCTGCCGATTAAAAAAAAGTTGAAAATATCTTGTTTAGTTCCGGAGATATCGCGAGGTATGTATGAAAAGGTAATGAAACATAATTTTGACAGATTTTTGACAAATTTCGCAATAAAAAGTGTTGGCCCTATTCAAAAATGTTGTAATTGCCGATATCAGATGACCAGGCTCTACTCTACTCTACTCTATCATTTTGTGAAGACCACATGTGGTTGTACCTTTAAAAAAAATTTAAACCTTTTTGCCCCTTTTTCAGTCCACTATTTTAGATAAGTCGTAAGTCCGGACTGTTCGGAGGAACAATTTCGTGGTTTTCTTGCTTTAAAAACTCTTGTTCTCCTTCGAGCTTACAAAAATGTCCATGTCTCGCCTTAATTCGAAATAATTTACTTGGAAAAGATAATTCATTTAGAAGTGATAACAAGAGACGATAATATTCATAAATTACAGCATAATTACATCCTTTTAAACAAAGACAGATTAAACTGATTGTATCAAAGTAACAAAACTTTGTCAGTATTTAAAATTACTTGGTAAAGTCTGATAAGATTATAATTAGCTAAAATGATTGTATCGACAAAATATCTCCCACGTATTTATTACTCACTATTCAGGATTTAAATTAAGACTGTAGTGTCGCAATTTTTCAACCCATTCACTTTGTTTTATAACTTCATTTTCTTTGTTATAAAATTGAAATTTCCATCTCAATTCATACGAAAAAAATCAGGATGTGATTGCATGTATAAAATTATGAAGGAGCTTATTTATGACAAATTTTCCTCAGCCTACCCCCTTCCGAGATATCACCCCTAAAAGGTGTTGAGTAAAATTGATTTTTTTTCGTCTATCTTCGCAAAAAATGACATTTTAAGTACTAATTTCGGGATGGAAAAGGCTACGCCTCGATTATCAATTTTCTAGTCGATCATACCAAATGGATTTGGTTATGTTTTGATGAAATTTTATATTTTCATGGCAATTTCATAACCTTATCAACATTCCATGGTATTAAAATTATCAATAATAGTACAAATAGATACAAGAAATAATAAAGAAACTATAAAAATAAAATAATAAATCAATAAAAGATTAGAAGGTTACCAATACATCGTCCGTATAGATTGCACAATTTTCCATTTTATCTAGCCCAGAATAGCCCCCCCCTCCACTTACATACACAAATTCATCCTGTCTGTGTGAAAACTTACCACCCCACATGACTGATAAAAATGAAAAAAATCATATACAGTATGCGTAAGTTGCTTCCGAACCTTACACCTTACACAAGTACGACAGAAAAACAGCTGAATGAGAGAGAAAGATAATTATACGCGGTCATCGAGGCGTGTATTTAATTCCAGTTAGGGTGTGGTTCTCTTTCCGATAGTGAACGAATGCTCGTTGCCCTACTATTTCAACCGCTATTGCCAGAAGCGCAGATTAATTTGTACAAATGATATTTTTCTCTCGTTTTCGTTGACTTTTTTTCGAAGTCATGCACAATAGCTAAAACAAAACACTTTCACTTGGCAACACTGTGTTTTACAGATAGAATCCACATTTAAACTGCTATTCCTAGGTCTTTTCGCTACAAACGTTGATCACGTTGGAAGCGCATGCCATTGTATTTGAAAATAAAACATTTACAATTATGCCTTCATTAACATACTTAACCTGCGAAAAAGTGCAAATTGTAAGATGGTATTTTGGAGGTCATTCGACTAATGAAATCGTTAATTTGTTTATTGTGGCATTTGAAAATCGCCCAATTCCTTCAAAGTCAACAATTGTGAAAATAATTAGTAATTTCGAGAAATATGGATGTGTTTCGTATTGTAGAAAATGCCAAGCATCGGAAGATCCAATCGAACGCCCAATTAACGATGAAAGGCAGACTAGAGAATTGAATGTTTGTTTAGCAGTTGAAACAGGACAACCATCTTCTTCAAGACAAATTGCTGAAGAGGTCGACATGGATAAGAGAACTGTACAGAATATTTTAAAACGGAACGGGTACCATTGTTACAAGGTTCAGACAACGCAGGAAATATTTCCCGAGGACAATATCAGACGAATGGATTTCTGTGAGGAGATGATGGAACGTCAAAATGCTGACGAAAACTTTTTAAAAAATATTTTATTTACGGATGAATCAACTTTTTCACTACATCAAAAACACAATCCATCCGTCACAAGATATTGGTCTCGGGAAAATAAACATCTAACCATTCCAATCCGAATGCAGTATCCGCAGAAGCTAAATGTTTGGACGGGTATTCTAGGTGACCACATTATAGGTCCTTTTTTCATTGAGGGGAACTTAAATTCCGCCAAATATTTAGACTTATTACAAAATCAAGTAATTCCTGCAGTTCTCCTTATACCCGATGTTGATCTCAACAGAATTTGGTTCCAACAAGATGGTTGTCCAGCCCATAATTCAAGGATAGTAATGGATTTTTTAAATTTTACATTCCCCGAAAAAATTATTAGTACTAATGGTACAATTAAATGGCCTCCAAGATCACCTGAACTAGCTCCAAATGATTTTTTTCTTTGGGGATTTTTAAAAAGTAGCATTTACCAGCATGCATTTGAAAGAGCTAATAATTTAAATAAATTGAGGGTGAAAATACAGAACGTTTGTGCCAGCATTACGCCAAATAATCTTAGAGATATGAGATCAAATCTTTATCACAGATTTGGCTATTGTCTGGCACAGCAAGGTGGTTTATTTGAGCACTTAATTCATTAAAATTATGTTTACCTTCAGAATAAATTTTTATTTTTATTTTTTCAGGAAGTTTATATTTTATGTTTAGAATAGGTGTAGGTACCTTATTTTATTTTTTCAATTTAATTTATTAATGGAAGGGATTTTTAGTTTATTAATTGTGGTTCTCTCAAGAAATGCTGTTTCATTTTCAAGTTACAATGGCTAAAATAATATCCTATTGTAGTTAGAAATTGTCAACTTGGTCTGAAATGATCATGTTGACAAAAATTAATTTTAAGATTTACAGGTTACGTAATAACGATTGTATTTTTATATTTCTTTAACGTCCTCACTCCTTACGTCTTGGGAGCATACTGAATTACCATTTACCACCACCAACTAGTTAAAATAGGAGGGCAATGAGCAGTCGGGAAATCTCGGGAATAAGCTTACGCCCCCTAAGGTGAAACAAAGTGATGATTGTGCACAATTATTCTTCCTCTCTCTTTCATATATCCTTGTTGTACTTGTGTAATTCGTACCTAGGTTCCAAAGCAGATTTCCCATGCTGTATAATCGGTTGAAATGCTCTGTATATGGTCTTTATTTGCAGATGGTTTCACAATTTTTGAGAGCTATAACTAGGAAGAAAAAATTAGATACAGAAGAGCCAAAAACAAATCTAGCCAGAGTACTTTCTTTAGTGGATCTTGTGTTATTAGGAGCTGGTTCTACGTTAGGTCTAGGAGTTTACATTCTGGCAGGATCAGTTGCTAAAATCTACGCTGGTCCAGCAGTATCTATTTCATTTTTAATAGCAGCCGTAATATCTTTATTTGGAGGTTAGTGCTTATTAAATAATGTCTGCTACAAGCACTACAATATTATTCTTCAAATTTATATCGAAAATCAATACAAAATTTTGATATTTTTAGGTTTGTGCTATGCCGAGTTCGCAGCCAGAGTTCCTAGAACAGGTTATGCATATGCTTATTGTTATGCCGGCGTGGGAGAATTAGTAGCTTTTATTGTAGGATGGAATTTACTTTTAGGAGCAGTTCTGGGTAAGAATAATTGCGTAAAAAATAATAATTTTTATACAGTTTATATTGATTTTTACTTTTAAAGGTGCTTCCAGTGTAGCTAGCGGAATGAGCAGTTATTTAGATACATTGGTGGATAAGAAAATAGCCCTGACTTTGAAAGACTGGTTTCCAATCGATCTTCCATATTTGGTATCTACGCCTGATTTTCTAGCGCTTGGGATAATTGTTTTACTTACCGGTAGGTGTAGGTGTGTTGGTCAAAAGCTTATTCGTTCAAATACACGAATATAATGACATTTGACTAATTGCTTTTAATCAAAATTCCGATAATTATCTCTATAATTTTGCAGTACTTTTATCCGTTGGAATGAAAGAATCTTCAATATTTAATAATACTTGTACAGCCTTAAATCTGCTAACCATTTTGATCATCATAGTAGCATGTGGAATTAAAGGTAAGCAAAAATTATGCATGGACTATAGAATTTGTTCATCAAACTGAATAAATAATAATAATCGAAATTTTGAAAAATAAAATAATAACCACAAACGCAAAAAAGTAAAACAAATGTCGTTGTCAGTTGTAGCTAAATAGCTGTGTGAAACGGGCGGCAATCTGACCAATCTCTAGGAAGCAGAAATGCCAACTTAAATTCAAATTACTCCTCTTAGCTTAAAAACAATGTATAGACAGTAATAGTATATTATAAACCAAGGTGGTGAAGACTATTATTATTGACCGTGCACCAAGATTATTTCGCGAGGGGCCTCGCTCCGAGCGGAATAAGGTGCGAGGTTTATACAGTTTATATTCACAAACGCACCACGAGAAGCGTTAACTCCGTCGTCTGACTGACAAAAGTACACTGTCAGTTTTCAATTTATATTTACTCGTTATGTCATCAGTCATTTTTGGTTAAGCGCGAATTTTAAACTAATGGTATTTTTATTCAAATACTTTCATCTTGATAGGTAATTTCAAGCAACAAATATGTTATAGACAATCTCCTGGGTGTACAAAATTACGTTGCACAAGTTTTTGTTGAACTACCATCCCTGAATTCTCAAAATATTTGAATTTGTCCATTATTGACCTAGGCTAATAATAGAAAATTATCAACCACTAATAGAGAAATTCAACTTCTCAGTTGGCTAGAAGAAGCAATAATTATCAACTTCACAGCTAGTGGTGGAAAAAGTAATTCTTCCAATAACTCTATTATTATTATTATTCCTGCAGTATTGAGGAAACATAATAATTGGAATTTAACTAATAATTGTACTTTTTAGCTGACGTGAAAAATTGGAAGATATCGGTCAACGAAATAGCCCCTGAATATCGGAAAAAAGCGGGAAGTGGTGGATTTTTTCCATACGGAATCACTGGTGTAATAGCTGGAGCTCCAAATTGTTTTTATGGTTTTTCCGGGTTCGATGCTTCTGCGGGATGTAGCGACGAAGCTAAGAATCCAAAAAGAGACATTCCACTTGCCATTCTTATCTCACTATTTTTAGTATTCGTCGTTTATTTCACCATTTCAACAGTCTTAACATTGGCATGGCCGTATTATCTACAGGTTAGGTAAATAGGTTTTCCGCAAGACGCAAGGGAATTTTGACATTCCAGACGAAATTTCTTAAAGTGAAAAAGTCAAGATTTCCTTACTGAGAGGATATGATACTTCCTCACAGTTGTTAGTGTTCTACACATTGCTTATAAAGAATTAATTGAATGTATTATTATTATAAAAAAGAAACATCCGTCTTTAAACCCTATTAAATCACAAAAAACATTAATTTCAAACGATTGACGCAATTTTGTTTACAGCGCTTTCAGACGAGACACTTTGTGGCCGACTACTAGTGTCTGAAAAGAAACGCGCGGCTAAGAATACATTGATATAAATCATATAAATAGACGCATTCACACGAGACACGTATAAGGAATACATATATGGTGTTTAATGTATTTTTAGCCGCGCGATTCTTTTCAGACACTAGTAGCCGGCCACAAAGTGTCTCGTCTGAAAGAGCTCTGCTTTGATGGCGCTGTTGCCCAATATAAATACAAAATCGCCAGAATAAAAAAGCAACTGTCTGATTTACGGTACATTTTGACTTTCAGAGTGAAGACGCTCCATTCCCTTATGTCTTTGATCAGTTCGGTTGGGTAGAGGTGAAATGGATCGTAACCATAGGAGCTATTTTTGCCTTATCTTCCAGTGCTTTCGGCGCTATGTACTTTGTGCCAAGAGTGTTTTACGCTATGGCTGAAGATGGACTGATTTTTAAATTTTTAGCCAGAGTTCACCCTACTACCAAAACTCCCTTAATATCCACTATATTATCAGGAAGCATTGCAGGTAAAACATTATTTACAGAAAAGTTACCGGATATCAAATATATTTTATATTTTAGGCTTATTGGCTGCATTTTTAAATTTGGAAGCTTTAATGGATCTCATGACGATTGGAGCATTTTTTTCGTATGTCATAGTAGCTGCATCTGTCATAGTTTTAAGGTATAGTTTTCATTGTTAATGCTTTCCCTGTATTATATAAATGAATGTGGACTATTTGAATTATTTCAGGTATGGGAATAAGCCAACTACGATGGAGATGACGGATAGCGAATTTCCTATTCACAATAAGTCATACTATTTTGGAAGTCTTTTTAATATTAGTAAAAGTAAAGTTCCTACAAAAACCACGTCGATTGTGGTAAATATAAGTGCGATGTTTTTTAGTAAGTAAACTATTTTTATTATTAAAAATTAAATCATTACAGGGTTATTGCGTTCACAACACCTTGAGTCTAAGAGTTATACTTGGGTACAAAGTGAGCTGTCATAAAACAATTAATATATTTCTCACACTCTACACTACAGCGTTCACAAACGCACCACGAGAAGCGTTTATCCCGTCGTCTGACTGACAAGTACAGGGTTTTTCATTATATATGGACCCTTCTATATCTCACTTATTATTTGAGGCAGATAAAAATGTTTCAAATAAGAGTTAAATGGTTATTATTGTTGTTTTTAAAATTCAACAGAAATATTATACAGGATGTCCCTGAAAAGAGGGTCGGAGCCAAAGTGTTCTTTCTTAAATGGGACACCCTATATATTTTTATATTTTTAACTTGTTCACTTCAATCCGAATTCAGCAATATATAATTGTTATAGTCTAACCTTAACAGTTTAGAAAATATATTCATTTAAAAATCCTTTTCTGTATGATGAAAACCAACTATAAACATCGGTTAGCCATGAAAGCATTGTCATATTCAAGTCATATTTGACAAGTAATTATTCGCACCATTATAAAATATTGTATTTGATAGTTTGGAAAATGCGGTATATAGATGATGAAAAGATAGAAATATTTTCTCTATTTGTTAAAAATAATAATAACAAATTAGATGCAAGGAGAGAATTTATGGAATTATATCCAAATCGGCATGCGCCTAGCAAAAATACGTTCAACAGAATATACCAGCATGTAATGACAACTAAAAAATTTTCTAGGAAAAAAGAACGTCTGTAATTGATGAGGAGGATGAGTTAGATACACTTCTGCATTTTGAAGGTGAAATAATATATATTTCTTTGGATTTATTGTAGTTGAATGAGAAGGAATAATTTTTGCAGAAAACTCTGAAGACTCGTTAGTAACCAGCTCCAATATATTACAAAAACATCCCATGAAAATTTTTAGAACTCTGAGAAGACACAATTATAAACCATATAAGATACTTACCGTGCAGGCTCTTACTGAATTGGCCAAACGGAAACGCTTAATATTTTGTCAGGAAATGCTTCGTCGCTTGGATGAAACTCCAGATATCCTCAAGAAAATCTGTTGGACAGATGAATCCAGTTTTTCTACAGCTGGCGTGTTTAATAGAAAAAATAGACGCTCATGGGAAAATAAAAATCATCGACAGCGGAAAGTGCAACAAATAAAAAAATCTGGACGGAAATCGATTAACGTTTGGTGTGGAATATTCCAGAATAAAGTGGTTGGGCCAATATTTTTCAATTATAAGTTGACAGGAAGAACTTACCTAAACTGCATAATACCCAAAATAAGTGAAATACTACGAGATGAATTTACAGCTGACCAATTAAATACCATGATCTGGCACCAAGATGGGGCCCCACCCCATAATGTATTAGAGGTGAGAGAACATCTCAACAATCAGTTTCCAGAGTGGATCGGAAATAATGGGACAATTCTATGGCCTCCTAATAGCCCCGATCTAACTCCCTTAGATTCTTTTTTATGGGGGATGCTGAAGGATAAAGTTAACTTTGGCGAAAATGACAATCTTGAGACAATTGAGGAAAAGATTCGAGGCGAAATTAATAACTTAAATAATCATACTGATATTATTTCTAAATGTTTAGAGAATTTACGCCGAAGATACCAATTATGAATTGACAATATGGGGGGTCATTATGAACAATATTTATAGTTTCATTTGGGCTTACTTAGTTTAAGATTACTTCATTCTGTAATAGTTATTTACGTAATTAGTGGGATATGGACATTATTAACGCACGCATGTGAAGTTTGCACGACGAGGTCGTAGGCCGAGGCGTGTAATCACATGAGTGCGTTAATAATTCCTATCACACTTGTTACGTACAAAATTTTATCTACAACTGTCTATTAGTATTATTAACAGTACCCATATCATAAAATTTTGAAAAAAATTCAATCCAACGTATTTTTAATAATTTCGACTACAAACATAAGGTACTGTGTATCATATTTTGTAACCATAGCAACAAAGACAAACAGAGCTGTGAAAATAAAAAAGTTGAATGAACAAAAATCTATGAAAATGAGTTCAAGCGAAGACAATCGCCTTTCGGAAATTGAAAATGCAGCTACCAGTGTTATTTTAAACATTTAATTCTGGTATTAATATTTTCCTAGATTCTTATTACCGCACTAGTGCGGTAATGTATTCAAAAACGCACTAGTGCGGTAATATATGTCATTATGACATTCAAAATAGTGTCAAATCGTACCCGTTATATGACAGTTGTAGATAATAGTATATTACGTTACGTGTGTGGTAAGGAGCATTTTACGCACGAATGGAAAAGTTACGCACGATGCCGCGTAGCGGCGAGTGCGTAATTCCGTGAGTGCGTAAAATGCTCTACAACACGAGTTACGTACTATACTTTACCTACGACCTACTTGTACTTGTATTTTTTATAAGAAGCATAAGAAATAACAGTTACATAATTAGAGGTGCTTGGTAAACTCCATCTCTATTACTCTATTACCAATGAAAGAAGCACATTAAAGAACTAACGTTTAATCATTATTAAAATATTTTTGATAATCGAAAGTTCATTTTTCAATTATAATCAATACATATACATAGCCCTTTGTGCTTTTTATAGTTAAACGTGGCCATATCGAATGTTTTCAAATAGTAAATTTTGAATAAAATGGAGACGTCTATTGACAGTTGCTAAGATGTTGCTAGGGAAGCCGTGCGATTTACTTTACAGCCGTGCGTTTTTTCTACAGTGCGTAATAGATGTCATTACATTGATACCAACTGTGTGTTATTGACTGATTACAGGGGGGGTCGTAGGTAAATAAATTTACTGAATTCCAATCGATAGATTACTACATCTTACTGTGTCGTATATATTTTCTGAACTGTTAAGGTTGGACTATAACAATTATATATTGTTGAATTCGGATTGAAGTGAACAGTTTAAAAATATAAAAATATATAGGGTGTCCCATTCAAGAAAGAACACTTTGGCTCTGACCCTCTTTTTGGGTACATCCTGTGTACTATTTTTGTTGGATTTTGAAAACTTCTTTAATAATCATTCAACTCTTATATGGGACATTTTTATCTGTTACAAATAATAAGCGAGATATGGAAGGGTCCATATATAATGAAAAACCCCTACACTGCCTGTTTTCGCCCCTTACCTATCCATAGATTATGTCATCAGTAACTTTGGTTCAACGATTATAAACCCTACCCTAGGGTGTATAATCGTTGACTTTGGTTGAGTATGGCGTGCCATTTTGGTATTTAATAACATCGTTTTAAAAGAGGAAAAAAATATATAGGTATCTCTTCTTTCAAACATTTTTATTCCGTAATTATTCTGTTGAAGAATTAAAATTATGTTTTTCATAATAATAATACGGGAATTTCTATTATGAAAAACATAATAGAAATTGCCGATTTAAAATTATGAAAAATATAATGAAAATTCATGAATTAAAATTATGAAAAACATAATAGAATTTCAATTTCCATTATGTATTGAGGTTGCCTATACTACTCTAATGCAAGTACCTGAAATCGGATAGTAAATGCATTACTGCAAGATAGGCAACCTCAATACATAATGGAAATTTTATTTCTATTATGTTTTTCATAATTTTAATTCTCGAATTTCTATTATGTTCTTCATAAATTTGAATCTGTAATTTCTATTATGTTTTTCATAATGGAATTTCTTGTATTATTATTATGAAAGACATAATGAAAAATTAAAATTATTGAAAACATAATGGAAATTGAAGAAAAAAAATTATGAAAAACATAATCCGTTTTGTATTATTTATTCAGTAATTTTTATTCTTGAATTTGTATAATGTTTTTCATAATTTTAATTCTTGAGTTTCTATTATGCTTTTCATAATTTTATTACTTGAATTTCAATTATTATTCTAAAAATAATAATACACGTATTTCAATTATGAAAAACATAATAAAAATTACCGATTTAAAATTATGAAAAACATAATAGAAATTCATGAATTAAAATTATGAAAAACATTAATAGAAATTCAATTTACATTATGTATTGAGGTTGCCTATTCTGTAGTAATGCATTTACTATACGATTTTAGGTACTTGCATTAGATTAGTATAGGCAACCTCAATACATAATGGAAATTGAATTTCTATTATGTTTTTCATAATTTCAATTCATTAATTTTTATTATGTATTTCATAATTTTAAATCGGCAATTTAGGTATATTATGTTTTTGATAATGGAAATTCCTGTAGGTATTATTATTATGAAAAACATAATTTTAATTCATTTACAGAATAATTAGGGAATAAACATTTTTGAAAGAAGAGATATTTTTGTTTTTGTTTTTAAAACGATGTTATAAAATACCACAACGGCACGTCATAGTTGAGCGCGAATTCGTTCAGTATTGAGAAATTCAATTTCTCAGTTGGCTAGAAGACACAATAATTGTCAACTTCATAGCTAGTAGTGGAAAAATACGTTTACGTTTTTTTTTGTTTCAGCTATCATAAGTGCAGTTTTCTGTATAATATTGAAAAATGATTCACTCTTTTCTTCAAAAAATATGCAATACATAACCTGCTCAGCTGCGTTACTCCTAATGCTGATAATAATGTTCATTATCTTCAGACAACCAGAATCGAATGCGAAGATATCATTCAAAGTGAGTTTTATTTATTTTTGGTGAAATTTATTGGTACTATAAAAAGACAGATTAATTTTTATAAAAAAATGTCCATAGAATTCTATATATTTTATTTACGATAAAAAGACGATGACGCTGCAAAACAAAATATTGTGATGTTGCCAAGCTGTAAATTTTTTCTTTACTTAAAGAAAACTAGAAAAGTCAATCTGATGTTAGATTAACAGTTCTTAATAATAATGAATACTACAAATAGCGAATACTATTACTTACGTCTCTTACAGCAGTAAGCGGGAGAAGCGGGCCCCCATTTCGGCATTCTCGTTTAAAATAGCTTAGCAAAGATGTTAGGTTAGGTTAGGTTTGTGGTGAGTGGGTCTATAAGGCCCTCCACTGCGACTCACAAGAGTCTATTGTGGCTCACACCTATTCAGATTTCACCAAACAAATTCAGCTTCTTAACAAAGCCGATTATTTTATTTGGTGAATGATATTTCAGGTCCGAGGGCGAGAGAGAGACCCTGCCAAACATCAGATACCTGATTCGAGCCGCGGCGTGGCAGGCACAAATTATATGCTCTGCTGTTCATCATCTTCCAAATAAAGACGGCAAGTCGGATCTTCCGACAGTCCAAGTTTTAGCATAATATATGATGATTCAGATGACAGTGGCCTGTTAAAAGGCCTGTTAGACA